>PVIW01005266.1:0-110535 GCA_004026585.1 Noctilio leporinus | reverse complement strand
GCAGGGTGTGCGCCAGGCTGCGCTCACCTCGCTCCTCCCATCCCTCCTTCCCTCCTTCCCTCCTTCCCTCCTCCCGACCCCTTCCTCCCCCTCCTTCCCTTCACCCAGCAGCCACTTCCTCTCCGGGCAGGGGGCCTGGTCACCCCCCCTCCCTCTGCTCGAGACTGTCCTTATCCTCTCCCACTCTCAGGCTCCCCCAGGGAAACAGCTTTATCCTGCTGTGCCGGCTGCCTGTCCAGCCCCCGCTGCTCCTCCAGCCGCTGCTCCTGCCCCGCAGACCCCAACCTTGACCTGGGGTGGCACCGGCTTCCCCGCAGGACCCCAGTCAGCAAGGCTGAGGCCCCAGCTGCCTGAGTGTGGTCCCTGGGACTGTCCTCAGAACGTGCTCCACGCCGGCCCTCAAAGCCTAACGACCATCCAGCAGCCCCACGCCCCAAAGCTGCCCCCTCCCCATTCCTGGAACATCGGATGCCTTTAAAACACTGCACAGCCGCTCTGGTCGGCTGCGTCTGTACTCCGGGCCCTGCTAGAACGTGAACCCCAACTTCAACTGTTCCTGGAAGTCCTGGCGCCCGGTATTGGCTGGTCACGTTCAGCAAGTTCATTCCCACTCCTGCCCTCAACGTGTCATGATGTTCTGGTCTCGATGTCTTGCTTACTCTCCTCTTTCTTCACGCTGATCGATAGACACCTTGTCTGTGTTATTTACGGCCGGATCCGCGGCGTGTGCCCAACCCCCAACTCAGGACATTTGCTGTGGAAGGAGGCTGCTGGCTCACCGGAGGTTCATAAGGCGGAGTCTGCTGCCCTCTGCTGGGCAGACATGGGAAAACTTCATCCCCAAGGAGGTGGACGGATTCCGGAAAGGCAGGCAGACAGCGGAGGCACCGCAACTTGGTTTGGAAGGTGATTGCACAGAGGCTGTCACGTATTTCTGTCCCCGCCCACAACACTGTTGAAATTCGGGGGAAACCGTCAGCACCTCTCCTTTCCCCTGCCCTCCTGCTGCCCCTCACAAAGCAACAATCCTTCTGAGGTTTAAAGGTTCCATCCTGCTATCTCCAGGAGTTCGCTTCTCACAGGCAGAGGGTCTCCATCTGCAGTGTGGTTATCGCCCCTGCCGACCTTGCAGAAGGTGACTGTGAATAAAAAGCCGCCTTATAAGGCGCCAGCCTGGGAACCTGAAGGTCGCTGGTTCGATTCCCAGCCAGGACACATAACCAGGTTGCAAGCCAGGTCTCCAGCCAGCTCCGTAGCTGGAGGCAGGTGAAAGGCAACCATACATTGATGTCTCTCTCCTTCTCTGCCTCTCTCCCTTCCCCTCTCTCTAATAATAAATAAATAAGTAAATAAATAAGCCGCCTGGCTTCACACAGGCCAGGTTGCTGCTGAGGGACGGGGCAACCATGTGAGACCACTGGGGACAAACCTCACTCTGGCATCTTCTACTGAAGAGAGGGCCCCGGGGAGCCAGCCACTGCCCCTGGTCAGGATGTGCCTTCGGCTTCTTCAGGAGCAAGGCTCCTCCCTCCTGGTTGCTCATCTCTTGTTTTTGCAGAAATTTTAACACTGGATTTCCCATCTCTTGCCTGGTAGCATCGGTGTGGTTCAACTGGGACAGAACCAGTGTTACAGGTTTGCTCTAAGAAGCAGGCCCAGTCGCTGGCTCGATTCCTAGGCAGGGCACATGCCTGGGGTGCAGGCCAGGTCCCCATTTGGAGGCATGAGAAAGGCAAGCAAGTCATGTTTCTCTGTCATACTGATGTTTCTCTCCCTCTCTTTCTCACTCCCTTACTCTGTCCCTCTAAAATAAAGCAACAAAATACTTAAAAAATAATAATAAAAACAAAGAGAGAGACCCATTAGTTAGTTAGTTTGTGGGGTTTTTGTTGTTGTTGTTGTTGTTGTTGTTTGTTTGTTTAAATCCTCACCCAAGGACATGCTTGTTGATTTTAGAGGGAGGGGAAAGGAGGGAGATAGAAGGAGAGTGAAGCATCTATTCAAGAGAGAAATTTGGACTGGTTGCCTGTCCAATGAACCCAGGCACTGAACCCACAACCTCGGCATGTCCCCTGACCAGGAATCAAACCCACTGCCTTTCAGTTCATAAGATGATGTTCCAACCAGGGCCAATCCGTTCGTTTGGTTGAGTAACCTCTACCCCTGATCTCTCTCTGCCCCGTACAGGTCTCCTACAACAATTCCTTTCCAAGTATTCTGCCCTGGTGACCGAACATGGTGCAGTCCTGCATCCTCATTGGTGGGTGGGAAAATGTGATCATTGTTCTTTGCTGTTTACACACCATTATGACTCTGCTCGCATGAGACATTTGTGTCTTTCCCACTTCTTGACAGTCCTGGGTGGCAAGAGTTATACCCCCAGGGTGCCAGTGGTTTAGAAGAGCCCAATGAAAGTTTCCTTAATGAATGACTGTTAGTCCCCTTTCCCTCCATGGTCCCCTCTCTCAACCCAGGAAGTAGCTGGTTCATTTTCTGAGTATTCCTGTGAGCCCCAAAGGGATCCACACTGCCAAAGAAATACGGAAGGTTTAGTACTCAGGCTGTGGAAGGTTTGACTCTGAGAGGCAGTGAATTAAATTCCATCACCATCCATTCCCAGCTATAAAGGGTCTTTTGTCCCCTCCTTGTTGAAGTCACACCACTTCCTTGGGTGTCTATCCCTTCAGGATGCCTTTGGAATAAAGAATCACATCCCCAAGCCCTGGCTGGTGCCTCAGTAGGTAAGGCACTAGCCTGGGAACCCAAAGGTCACTGGTTCGATTCCCAGTCAGGGCACATAACCAGGTTGCAAGCCAGGTCTCCAGCCAGGTCCATAGCTGGAGGCAGGTGAAAGGCAACCATACGTTGATGCTTCTCTCCCTCTCTGCCTCCCTCCATTCCCTTCTCTATAAAAATAATAAAATATTTTTAAAATTCCCATCACCACTCCTGATACTGTTGAGAGTATCAGGTGGCAGGAAGAAAGGATCCAGGCCTCAGCACTCAGAAAGGGACGTCCAGGAATGGGTGGGTGGCTCCCCAAAGCCATGTGGGGGAGAGGGGAAAGAAAGTGGGGAGGGAGAGCAGTGGGGAAAGGAAGAAAGGGAAGGGGAGATGTCTGCTGAGAGAGGTGGAGAGATGTAGAAAGGAAAGATGGAGGGAAGAGACCAAGAAGGGAGGGGGTTGGTTTAGCAAACAGAATAGGATCCCAGCGGGGTCACCAAGCACCCGGAAGTCAGAGTCAATTCTGTGCTTCCTACAGGGCTTGGTGAGCAAAGACCTGACATCATTAAAACTTTAAATGAGTGATTGAAAATTAGCGTTGGCTTGTAGAAGAACTTGGAGCCTTGCCCGAAGGTGCTAGCAAATATTGTACATTGAAAAGCACACGCTTGTCACCATCTTTTTATCCTCCTGGGATGATGGGGAAGTGCCAAGGATTCGGACAGAGCTGCCACCAACTCCAGCAGCCTGTGCTCTAAAAGCAGGCTGCCAGGTGGCCGTCAGCAGAGGCCAGAGCCAAGGATGCCCCTGGATGGTAGAGAAGTGGGGGGCAGGCCAGCACTCAGAGGGACATGCGCCCATCTGCACACACCGGCGGCTAAAGGGTGAACCTCGTGAGATGTACCCTTGTTTCCTGCTGAAAGTCTCCAGCCACAGTCCTCAGCACCACACAGGTCCTTGATACCCTTTTTCCCCACTGGGGGAGAACCGCATCCTCAGAAGGAAGACTCAGTCGTACTTTCAAAGATGAGACACACAGAAGCCACAGAACAGAAGGTGAAATGCTGGAGTCAAAAGTGGCCTGTCTGGGTGCTGCTCACAAAGAGGGAGGGCATCTGGGGACAAGCGCAGGCTGCCAACATGGGGGTCGCAGCAGTGGGGACTTTAGAGGCAGGGCTTTTTCCCAAAGCAGGCTCTGGCTATTGGGGTGGGGGGCGCTTGCCCAGGGAAGTATGGTGTGATCTTTGGGGGAGTCCCTTTGCTTTTGTACGCCGACAGGTAAGACTATGTTGGCGAGTGCTGTAGGCAAAGACTTGAGGACAGTCTGACTGTGACATTTTGGAGAATGGTCGCTGTGGCCCTGCGCTCACAGGGAGCCCTGTGCCTGGGCGCTGAGGACACCCTGTGGCCGGACCCCCTCCCCTGGTGCAGGTGCAGCTCAGGTCCGGTGCAGCCCAGGGTGACCGCTCTCCCAATGCCCTCTGGGACTGCAGCCAGCTTGGGCTGTGCCAGCTAAACCAGAAGGCACCCGCCATGGTCAAGGATAAGAACGCCGTGAGTGAGCGTGAGGAAGGAGATAGCACAATGATCCTCGCAGTATTTGGGACAGAAGAGAGGTTTGAGCTCCTTTGCATAGAAGCTATCAGGACATTAAATAAATCAAGGACACATCTGCCAGCCTCTTGACGCCCCGGGGAAGCCAGTGTGACAGCTGTTGGAACGTGGCCTCGCTGTGAGGCCTGCCTGGGTGCGAGTTAGCGGCTCACCTGGGCAGGCTGTCCCATCTCTCGCCTGCAAACTGGGGCAATGACAGGCCATGCCAATGTCACAGGGGTCCCTGGGCACAGGGCTGATGTGTGGGCAACACTTGGAGCCCTGTGAAAGTGGCCTTGCCTGTTCATCTTGATGGCTGTGCCTTTCACACTGCGGCGCATGGGGCAGTGCGGGGAGCCGCGGGGCAGTGGGCAGCATCCAGAGCCATCTTCCCTCTCCTGTCAGTCTTTTCCACTCCAACTTCCAGGCCAATGGGGAAATGGTTTTGCCATTAAACAGCGACCAGAGGATGGACAAGGGACAGAGCTGACAATTCCTCTCGCCCCTCACCAGGGACAGCGTGTCTGCCCAAAGTCCTTGCAGATGCCCCGGACGCTGGGGGGTGGGAGGGAGTGGGCCATAACCAGGGCCTTTTACCCAGGCCACGCACATGAACCAAGAATCAACATCTAAATAGACTTTTATTTTTTTTCTTTTACTTAGTTGGACAGAAAAGAAAACTCATCAGCTTTCATGAGTCTCCCCGAAGTGTTGGGGACACAGTAAACTTGGAAATAGTGGACCTTGTAGAAAAGCATCACAAATTAAAAATATATTTCTCCACGTGGTAAAAGTGCTTTCAATCCGATTAAAGGATGTGGCAACGGTGTTCTGCAACGCAATTTAAAATTGGGCCTACCATCCGTGGCACTGAAGGAACACCAGGGACGAGAGAGGTCATCAGGAGCCAAGGACACAGGGTGGCACGAAGCTGGGGACATGCGCCGGCGACACTGTCATCAGCTGAGTGTGAACACGGAAGAAAGTCCCAAAGCCTGAGTAGAGTCGATTTTGCACTTGTAAAAACGAGGGGGTGACATCAGGTGGGCTGAAGAGGGGTCACGTAACTCCAGAAATGACTTGTTCTTGTCTGCGGGGACAGCCGGACCGTGGGCCACGCTGCAGGGACACGCGACCTTGGCTCAGGAAGGGGCCCAGAAGTTTTGGGGAATGAGTGGGCCTGGCTGCAGGCGGTTGGGCGTGGAACCCTGTCCGTCCTCAGGTGCGGACATCACACAACCAAGTCAGCCGCCCATCCCCTGTGGGGTCTGAGCACGGCCACACCGTCCCCAGCATGTGACCCGAGACAGGCACACAGTGCCATCTTCCTTGCTACACAGGAGGGGAAGAGGTGTAGCAAGTGGTCATCCCTACAGACACCTTGCTGTTTGTTCCAGCAAAACGCTCCGTTGTCTCTAAAGCAAGTAATTCTGCCCTAACAAGGTCTGTGACACATCGGAAAGCCCACTGGCCCCGGGGTCCTCGGTGGGTGGGACCGTGTGTTCCAGCAGCCCCAGCAGGAGGCTCAGAACACAGGGCCAAGATCATGCAGGGAGCTGCCCGGGGCGGGACGGGGCGGGAAAGGAGGGGGCGTTTTCCTTTTACAGAAGACCTTAAGCAACCGTAAGAAAATAACCTGAAGATATATTTAAAAATAAAAAATAGCATCACACTTCACTGCGATTGGTGGTGTTTTCCCGTTCTCCCCGTCCACCAGCCACGCGGGTGACAGGAACTGGAAGGCCTCATTCATTCATCGGAACTGGAAACCCCGCCCACTAGTCACCGCGATTTCATGGCACCCAACTTGTCTTCTTCCAGGAGACCCGCTCTGAACCGCCCACACGAGGCGACTGCTGGAAATCTCTCTGGTCTCCTACAGGACCTGGACAATCTTGGCGGTGCAGAGCCGGTCTTTGCTTGCTGCCGGTGCCCCGTAGACACGGCCTAAAGTGAACCATGTCGCAAACGTCTTTACATCTTTACAAGCGGCACTGAAGCAGGACATGCGACAGCTCATGCTGTCCCTGGCACCTTCGGTGGCAGCAGCCTTCCAGGTCCCCGGTGCTGCCCGTAGAGGCCTCCCGCAGGCTCCACAGGTGCTGTGAAGGTGGCGTGTCCTGCTGAGGACAGGGCTGACAGCTGCCCGGGTGGCCCGGGTGGCCGGTGGAGTCCGGGTGTGACTCCCCAGCCTTGCACAGCAGCTCCATGAGGACGAGGTGCACGGCCACTTTCAGAGGGAGGACATGCTCTTCGTGAATAGAAACTGGGACAGCAGCCGTCCCCTGACCGGGTCCGTCGGGTCCCTGCAGAGGCCCTGGGTGCCGCTCCCAGGCTGCGTGTCCGGGGCGCTGGGCGGGCTCTCCCCCTCCTTACCTCCTCCCTCCGCCTGTCCTCCCCTATGCCTGGGCCCCTGACATCAGTGGGTCGGGGAGGCGTCCTCCAGGCCCAGCAGCTCCCTCACAAGTCTGTCGCCGAACTGTGCCCGGCTGTACCTCGTCACATGGTAGGCGTCCGACATCTTGTACAGGATGTAGGCGTTGTTGACGGCGATGCTGACGGCAAACCAGAACACCTGCTGCCAGGTCTTGTTCGGTTTATGAGAAATGAAGTATCTGCAAGGACAGGGGAGTGAGAAAGGCTGCCCCAGGTGGCTGGCGGGCACGCAATGCAGGACCGAGGTCCCCAGAGCTTCCTCCCAGGCAGCGGGGCGCTGGGGGTCGGGCCGGGGCAGGCGGGGCAGGCGGCTGTGGGTCAGCACCTGCTAGGCTTTGTCAGAGAGAACGTCCCTTAAGACAAAGAAGGCGAGA
Source organism: Noctilio leporinus (assembly GCA_004026585.1). Lineage (NCBI taxonomy): Eukaryota > Metazoa > Chordata > Mammalia > Chiroptera > Noctilionidae > Noctilio > Noctilio leporinus. The sequence goes on along the minus strand of PVIW01005266.1, from coordinate 103,408 downwards.
ACAGTTCCCATCACAAGGTGGGGGGCTGGCGGAGGGGAGGAGACACTGAAACCAGAGGCCAGGCCTGTGTGGCTCAGATTATGCCTGCGGGGCCTTCTCAGAGGCTGGTCTGCTTCCCAAGGCCAAGTTCGCCCTCGGCCGCAGGCCTCTGCAAAGCTCTCTTCTCCCCTGTGCTCCCCTGCGCGCCGCCCCACCTTCCCCCCAGAAGGAGGACAGATGTCACCTCTGGGGGCCTTCTCTGCCCTTGAGGGCAAGGACGGGGTGTCCCTCCTGGGCCAACCCCGCTCAGGGTCCTCCCTGCGTGGGGCCCCCGTCTGCATATCTGGCTCTGCTCCAACACGGTGCAGCGTCTGTGGGTCACGTCCTCATGGGTTTCCAGGGGCACGGGGTCCTGGACTTTCCCTCCCCTCTGTGACAAAGCCCAGGAGACCTGCCTGTCCACCAGGAGGGCCCAGCAAATGCGCAGGTGCCGTTTGGGTTGGTCTGCCCCTAACCTGGGACTGCGGCCCAATACCAGGGACTTGGTGGCCTGCGGAGGGCCAGCAGCAGTTATGTCTCAGTTGCTGTCACAGACAGGATGACACCTGGCCCGGAGGTGTCCCCGGGTGTGTGCAGCACGAATGCTTCCGGACTGTCTGGGCCACGTGGTCATTTTGGGGAGACGCAGCTGGTGCGGTACCCAGCTGAAATAAGCCACCGCGTGGCGGACACGCAGCTCAGTGTGACAGTGCTGACAGCACAGACAGGGCAGCAGGGAGTCTGGCCAGCTGCCGAGGGAAGGTGGAAGAAAAGGCTCCGTTGGGGAGAGGGGGACATGGGGGAAGAGGGAACGGAGGGGAGGAGGGGACAGATGCCCGGAGAGGGTGCTGTCTGGGCCAGGCCTGGAGGCCAGGAGGGCTCAGGGTTTACCCCGCTGAGTCCTCATCTTGTCGGCTCTGAAACTGGAGCAACCACAGACCACCCTCCAGCGTCCGCATCCTGTATGTGACGGTGGCATGGCCGGACCCACACCACCCCCGGTTGGGGCCTGTGGTCACCTACTTGCTGTACTTGTCGTCGTATTTGCAGATGTAGCTGAGGTGAGCAGCAAACGCCTCCACCGCCAGGGGGCAGGGGATCTCCCCTCTCTTCCGCTTGATGATCACCCCTGTGGGGAGACAGGGCCCATCCCTGAGCCATCGCCTCAGAGCGCGCCCGGCAGGTGGCTCACAGTTGTGCCCGTGCCCACCCTGCCCGGGTGCCCGGAACTCCACCGCGGAAGGAGAGGAAAGAGGAGAGGCTGGGGGCTGGGAGCACTGGAAGTCACTTCTGTCTGCTCTGCCTGCCTCCGTCAGAGCAGGACGTGACGCTTGGGGCTCAGGAGAACGAGGAGGTGCCCTCGCCCCCCAGGATCAGCCCTGCCATGGCACCCGGGACTTCTGGGGCCTGGGGCCTACGGGATGGGAAGCACCCTTTGCACCAAGCAGCTCCCCAAGCTTGGCTCACACACGTGCCACCCACGCCTCTCCTGCCACCACACAGAAAGGGACGGAATCCCAGGGGCACCACCGAAGCCAGACCAATGACACCGAAGCCAGACCAATGACACCAATGTGCACAATCTATGTGCACATATATGCACATACCACATACACACACACCACGTATACCACATACATGCACATGCACCTCACACGCATACACATCACACACCATGCGCCCACATGCATGTCACACACATGCACACCCACATACATACACATCAACCCCACACCCCACATACATGTCACATACATGCACACATACCCACATACATATACAGCACACCCCACATGCATGCACCCACCGCATACACTGCACACACCACGTACACCACACACGTGTGCACACGTTAAATATGTTTGCAAAGCGCCTTGCGTCCTTTCAGGTTCCTTTTCGGCAGTTTAATAATGATTTAGCTGTAGTTACTTTAAATGGAGACTCCATGCTCAAGAAATCGCTTGTTAGCAATGGATTTTAAATCCTAAGGAAAATGAATGACAAGAGCAACCGGACACCCCAAAACCCCGGAGGAAGCAGGTAACATCTACGGGGGAAACTGAAGGTAAGAACAGCTGCCTTTCTCCCCCTCCACCGGCACAGACTGTCACCCCGATGGGAAGGCGAGGCTCCAGCAGCGCTCCGAGACGGCCAGTTAGGGGGCCCCCCGGCCCCCCCAGGGGCCTAGGGGAGGCTGGCTGCCTCGGGGCCCGCGAACCCACCGTGGCTGTTTCTCCCGACAGCTGATGGCCGCAGCCCGTGGCCCAGCTGCTGAGGGAAACGGGGTGGGTGGGACCCCAGATTCCCGCCTCCGCGGGTCTCGCTAGGCTCACCCCCACCCCCTGCGCCCCGCCGCACGCGCACACAGCGGCGCCCACCTGGCTGCACGGGCGAGTAGGCGTTGGTCAGGAAGCGGAAGTGCCCCTTGTTGTACCAGCAGATCAGGGACATGTTCCCCTTCATCTTGATGCGGTGCTGGCCGCGGGCCGGCGGCGTGTCCGGGTTGGTCAGCATGGACAGGGGCAGGCCGGTGCAGTCGCTCTTCCGGGCGCTGAGCAGGCCGCAGCAGTAAATCCCTGGAGGGACAGGGACACAGAACCGCACAGACGTCATCGGGGACCCTGGCGGCTCCCCGGGACGCAGGCATGCTCGGGAAACGGACAGGGCGGCTGATCGGAGGCCGGCATGTCGGGGACGGGCCCTCCAGAAGTTCCCCTCGAAGAGGCTGCTGAGGTCTGGGGACTTGTGTCCCAGGCCTGACGTCTCTCTAGCACGTCCATAAGTACATTTAAGATAACGTGTAAGACGGTAACTAAGCAGGGCCACAACAGTAACAACAGCGTTAGCGCTGCTAACTGAACAGCTGCACCTGTCATTCCCTCTGCGTCTAGAAACTTCTGTAGGTGCCCCTGTCACCCCACATTACAAAAGGGGAACTGCAGCTCCGTGGCTGGAAGGGCCAAGGTGAGTTCCAAACCTGCCCACAGTTGAGTCACCCTAACGCGATCACCCAGACTTGACCCGCCAAGGGCCCAGCCCTGTCCTGTCTGCCCTGCACCCAGATGGGCGGTAGGAGAGAAGCTAACCCGAGCTGAAGAAAGAGTCACCAAGCCACAAGCACTGAGCCCGCGCCCGCCTCTGAGCCTAAAGCACAGAGTGGAAGGGGGAGTGTCCTGAGGGAGAAGGACTGAGTCGAGGCCCCTGAGCCCCAGAAGGTTCTGTGGGGCGGGGCTGTGAGCAGACACCAGTAGGAACAGGAGGTCTCTAAGTGCCACCCAGGGCTCCAGGCTCAGGGGCCTGGTGGGCCAGGTGGCCACCAACAGCCCTGGGGACGTCCCCTTCTCCCTGAAGCCAGAGTCCTTCATCTGGATGCCTGGAGGTGACACTCTACAATCTTGTCCTTTAATCTCCCCCAAGCCCGCTGCAGGCTGACACAGGACACAGTGTCACCAGCCCCCACCCCGGCCAGAGGACTGGCGGGTGCTCCCTTCCTCCCTGGGCAGCAGCAGTGGGGGGAGGAAGACCCCCAGTGGCCGGGGTCCCAGAGGGAGAGAGCACCCTGCTGCTCGGTCCTCTCCATACAGAACTGTGCAAACTGCTCTGCTCCAAAGATTTAAAAACAAGAACGTGTTTTCCAAACAGGGACGGAGATTAGCTGAACCAGGACAAGGGTGTTTTGTCCGGACTCGGTGCCCACAAGCTGCCTTTTCCTACATGGGGAAGAAGAAAACTCGGCAGCAGCCGAGTCCTGAATCAACAACAACTATTCTATAAACATTTTTACTGGCTATAAATGATGTGTGGCCCAGGAGGGACCCCTGGACACTCCTTCAGTGCGGACTTGCAGTTAGAATCTCCTGGTAGAAGCTGCAGAGCAAGGGAGCCGCCACAGCGTGGCCACTGCCCCCGGAACGACCACGTGGGTGTTGACATTGCGGGTGAGCCCATGAGCCCCAGGCGCTTAGCTTTATTTAGGTGCTTCTGACAAGCAGGCGATGAGACTTTTGCTCTTGGAAAACCTCGAATTCCATGTCTAATTATTTTCTCGCGAGAAGGGTCTCCTGAGCAGCGGTGCCGAGGTGGCAGAGCTGTCGGCTGCCCGTTACTAGCAAGGCTGTCTTCGGAGGCCAGGTGTCTGATCTGTTGCTACGCACTAGGTCTGCCACGCGGTGGCTCCCACAGCTGAGTGGGGCTTGTTGCATTTCTCCCGAGGAGGCTGGATGGCAACCTCCACGGGTAGGACGAAGCAAAGGCCAGTGCCACCACCTTCGGGCTTCCTGACTTGGCCCGCCAGCTCCTGTTCCTGCCAGAGCCACAGAAGACTCACCCATCTTTGCCACAAACGCGCCACCCTCCTCACTGCCCTCACGTTGATTCCATGCTTCTCTGCAGCCTCTGCACACTGCACTGGGCCCCGTTCCGGGGGGGCTGAGTTCACACTCCCTGGCACCCCGGGAGGAGCTGTGCCCACTGCCACAGACTGCTTGTGTCCCCACCCCCGAACTCCTGTGCTGAGAACCTAACGCCCAACGTGGGGTTGGGGTATTGGAGGTGCGGCATTTGAACGGTGCTTCATGCATGTGCCACGCATGTGCCACGCTGCATGCTGGGACTGGGGCCACAAAGACCCCCGCCCTTTTACCGTATGGGAGCAGAGGGGGCCCCTCTACTGCTAGGAGGAGGCTCCTCCCCTGACCGTGCTGGCTCCCTGACCCTGGTTCCCGCCTCCAGAACAGCGACAAATAAATGTCTGTTGTTCGTAAGCCACCCACTCCGTGGCCTTTGTCCCAGCAGCTCGAATGGACTAAAACACGAACAGAACCCCTCCCGCCACCTCACAGCAAAGGACACAGGAAATGTGGCTGAAGTTTGGGCAGGACTTTGCGCCGACTGGTTCCCCAGACAGTGAGCTGGCGGCTGGGTCCCCTGGGCACAGGACCTCAGCGGCCACTGCAGGCTGGCGGGACCCAGTCCCTGGGGAAGGCCTCCTCACGTGGGCCCAGCTGGCCCCCACACGCCGGCACCTGCAGGCGCCCCCCAACTTCAGGGCAGGGCCAGGTGCACCCACTCGCCACACCTTGCTTTTCAAACTCCTCGAACAGGGTCAGGCTGGTGATGCTGGGCCCCGTGAAGATGATGTAGTTCTTGCCGGCCGCATTCCGGCACAGGCTCCTGGCCACCATGCTGTGCAGCTGCGGCTTGTTCTTCAGGGTGTCCAGCCCATCGGGGCCCCCGCCTTCCTTCAGGTGGACGTAAATCTTGAACAGAAACACACAGGGGTCAGTGAACTCACGGCAGGAAGGCCAGGCCCGGGGCCACGGGGAGCACAGGCTTGCGTCCTTGGGCTGGGACAAGGGGGAAGCCACCCACTCCCTGGGCCGCTGGCTCCACAGCCCCTCCCACCCCTATCACGTCCCCAGCTACAGAGGCCGCAGGTCCCTGTCCCTTGCCCCTCAAAGGCCACCCTGCAACCTGGCCAATAGGCGGCTGGCCCAGCTCAGCACAAGACTCTTCTGCTAGGAAAGGCCAGACAGAGAAGGAGGTCAACACCAACATGTGTCACAGTTCTGAAGCAGCTCTGTCACCTGAGGGAATCAACTTGCCCCGCACCTTCTATTTAAATATAGCTTTTTAATTCACAAAGTACATCCACAATTATTGTTCCCAGTATTCACCCGTAACCACCATGCAGGCAGGAGAGGCAGCGGTCACCTCCTATCACAGAGCGACAGGCTCGGGATTAAGAGCTCACATGAGGTCCTGGGACCGCACACAGGACATGCTGGGCCAAGGAGGCAGTTTTTAAATTTTGTCCCATGAACATCATCACATGGGTACTCGCAGAAATGAAAGTGGATTCAAGGGGTACGGCCCCTGCTGGGGTTGCCTGAGCCGTGAAGAGTTCATCACATGGGAGAACAGTTCTTCTCCGGAAATGTGCTGGGTGTCTTTGCAAGCTAACGGGGCTCCCCTGTGTCTGCCCCAGTGTCCGGGGACCACACCCGACCCTGGGTGGGCCACCCCTGACTGTGCGCTGAGGCACAGGGCTGCCGAGGGCGGAAATGCCCACAGAAACTGTCAGTGCCACCAGTCTCTTCCTGTCACGACTGAGGCTGGACGGACTTCAAGCTCTGCTGTTCCTATCGGGAAACCTGGAATAAAGCGGAGGTCAACAGAGCCAGCAAGTGAGTCCACAGAGGGTTCCCAACGTGCCACACTCAGTACTCTCCCATAATGAGTTTATTTTTATTTTTTAAAAGATTTTATTCATTATTTTTAGAGAGAGGAGAAAGGAGGGAGGAAAAGAGGGAGAGAAGCATCCATGTCTGGTTGCCTTTCACCTGCCTCCAGCTACGGACCTGGCTGGAGACCTGGCTTGCAACCTGGTTACGTGCCCTGGCTGGGGATCGAACCAGCGACCCTTTGGATTCACAGGTCGGTGCTCAATTCCCTGAGCCACACCAGCCAGGGTGAGTTTATGTTTGAAACAAGTGGGAACTAAGATCCATATTTACATAGGTAACACGAAGGAAGTAGTAACCTTAAAGTCCAGCCAGGGGCACCATGCGGAGAGAACTGCTCACAGGGCTGGGACAGTGTGGGAACCTGGGTTGGCCTGGCAGGGCTGCTCCATCCGGCGGCCGCCTCGTCCGGTGCCCCACGGCCCACCCTGTGCTTTGACTGAATGGCTGCAGCTGGTCTAAGATGTCGACTAGACAACTACATCTTTAACTCTGTCAGAAAGGTCACCACTTCCCGTGGAACCTTCTCCCACCTGCTACAGCTGTGGAGGGGACGCAAACCACTGCACTGCGTGCAGATCGGAAAGCCTGCCCTGAGGGCCCTGTGGGAAATCTGAGCAGGGCCACCTCCCCGAAGGTCCGCACCTCCGCGCACGCCCGGACTCCAGGCTGGGTGCGACCCGTCTGGGCTCTTACGAGCACCGCTGGCTCAAACGAACGCCTGCCCTTGAACTGCGCCGCTGCTGGCTGGTGCGCTGTGCAGGAAGTCCTCTCCCCCCGCGCCCGAGGCCAGGCCTCATCCATCCCTGGGTGCGCGGAATTGGCTACGGACGCGTTTACCATCCGAGCCACCGGCTGGTTTGCCCTGTGTCTTGAGGGCAGAAAATTGTATCTTTCAGTCGCTGAGCTTTTCACGTTTCCTAAAAAACAACTTTATGGGCTATGGTTTATGAATGTCCAGATACTTGGAGGGAGACATTGAGGGAAGAAAAGTTATCCATAGGGCATCGCACTTGGTGCCCGGATGCGGTTACTAGTGTTGTGTGTTTTATATGTGGACCCCCGCAGTGACGCATCTCAGCCTTATTTCGGAAGCCTGCCTCTGCCTCCCTCACCACACCCCTGCCTGTCGATAAAGAACTGGGGGGACAGCCCAAATACTGATGGGCTCAGACGTCCTCAAGACATACCAGCTGATACTTCCGCTAAGCTGGTACTGGGTCTTTCGTGCCCTCTTGTCTCCAGGGAAAACCTGTTCTCTCAGGACAGGCCTCGGGTCCACCTGGGGACGCGCTAGTCACTCATTAATGGCTGTCATCCTCGGCTTGGACCTTCCGCTGGCTAGCTGTGCCAGGAGCAGGCGGACAGGGTACTCCCAGCTGGGAGGCCAGCGCAAGAGTGACAGTCTCACTGAAACAAGCTCCTGGAGCTGTGTGAGGCTGTGGCCTGGGACACGGGGGGACACTCATGAGGGCTGGAAAGTGTAACTGATGTTCACTGGCTGCGGGAGAAACCGAGCTTCCGGCAAGGGGGCCGTGGGGCAGGGGTGGGCAAGGCCCGGTCATTCACCAGCCTGAGTGGTTTGGGGCAAGTTACTCTGAGCCTTGATTCTCTCGTTTGTAAGGATAACACTTCATATCTGGCAAGGCCACTGACTTGAAGTGGAAGTTGAGATGGAGAAATGCCTTTTTTAACAGCGAAGCTCTAGACCGGCACTATAGCACTTAGACACGTGTGGCCAGTTTCATGCAAATGAACTAACAGCAAGTAAACTGGAAAACTCAACTCCTCAGTCGCGTCACAATTCAAGCACTCAACAGTCGCTGGTGGCCAGTGGCCATCTCAGTGGAGGGAGCAGGTACGAAACATTCCCTTCGGCTCTGTCAGATGGCGCTGCTTTGTGCCCTCCTGGGCCATCAGCTGGGCTCTCCAGCAAAGAATTCACGCCACCACCGTGTGATGACTCTCACCACCGGTTTCCCTCACGATGCCTCTTACATGACCATGGCCAGGCAGGGCTTCTGTGCTGTCCCTTCAGCTCTAACGACTGTGCAGGAACCGTGCTTTTGTTTCTTCCTGAAGCTCAAGTCCCAATGAGGCTGACTTTCAAAATGGCAAGCTGGCCCAGGGACCGGGGCTAGCTTCCTGTGAGCTCCGTGCTCCCACAGAGTCTAGGTCCCGGGGAGAGGGCCAAAATTTAGTCTGATCCAGTCACCGCCTGGCTCGCTCCTATGGGCACGTCATAATACTTGATTGTCGTCTCTGAATTCCTGCGTGGTACATTATGGGCAAATTACCCCATTCAAAAGAGAGGAAGCGATCAGCTCTCAGCTCCTTCCTCAAGGACACTCAGGGAAGCCTGTGACAGATGTCTTGTACCCCAGCCAGTTTCATGACCACACCCACCTGGCTAGGATCAGAGCTGGTGTCCCAGCCACTGCACAACCCAGCAGGTAGACACGTGTCCTGCCCTGCTGATGTCTGACTCCACAAGCAAAGTTCACTCTAGCTAGTTAATTCCACTCTGAGCCTTACTTTTCCAGCTAATTCAGGTCAGGAGCAAAAGATTTCATTTATATTGTGCGTAAAAAGATTCAAAGTCGAATAAGAAAAACACCTTAGCGCACATTCTTTGAGTTCTTTCAACGTAAGAAGTGCATCTCACAATAAGCGAGACCAGTGATAGCTGATGAAAGTGCCTCAACCAACCACAGCCAACTCGTGTAAGAAACTGACCCTGGATCCTGCCTAAGGTGAGAAAACGTCTCCTTGGGAGACCACACACACAGCCTATTGGTTTAAGGCTCTGGGGTCAGAAAAGCTGAGTCAAATTTTCTACCCTTTACAGCTGAAACTTGAGGCAAAGTCATCGAGTTTCCTCGCTGTGAAATAGAAGCAGAACACTGTTCACAAGAGCGTTGTGAAAATGAGTAGCGCGTATGAAGTGCTTAAGCCCGGGGAGTCTGCAGGGTAGCGGGTACCCCATCGATGTAGTTGTTCTTCTCCGAACCCCAGAAGGTGTTGAGGATTCACAGGTGAGTCTCAAGGGAGGAAAGGACCTTCCAGATCAGCAGGTCCAGCAACAAGGCAGGGAGGGGCCTCACTCAAAGCGCCCCTTGCAGATGTCCTCCCAGGCTCTGCCTGGACGCGCGGAGTGTGCACAGAGGTAGGAAGTCCTTCCATCTGAACTCTGGCCGCTGAAGCCCAACGCCCTCTGGAGTATGTCGGTTCCCTGAGCAGCAAAAGATGGTTGCCATTTAGCTTGGTTCAACCCTCTGGACCCTGTCTGTCCCTTTTCGGTGGTGCATCCCCAGGTCCCTCTCCAGGCACCTGCTCCTCTGCCTGCGCCTTCGTGGACCTCCCACCTGCCAGCATCCCTCGCGGGGAAGCTCAGAGGCAGGCGACCCCGTTCTACACGTGCAAACAGGAGATGTCTGCCCTTCTTGACAGCATGGATTGTGCTGTTGTCTCTTAGATTAGCGGACCCTTTTCTTTTCTCCCAAGGGACCTCAGGGCTCCATGTAATCACCAAGCACCAATACAACAGGAACTGAACTGTTGGCCAACTGGTTCCCACTGGGTTCACAACCTCTTGGACACCAACAGAACAATGGTCCCCACAGACAATGGTCTCCATCTGACCCCACAGAAAGGCCCCAAGGTTTCCAAAATGGGCAGCCTCAGTACCCCAGGCCAAGGAACTCCATCCTCTCCATTAGACGGCTTTCCCCGCAGACTGGAAGTTTCCTCTTCTGTGTAAGTCCCCCTTTCGGCCCTCCTCAGCTCACAGGGAGGTTGCAGAGGTGAGGACAGGCAGGGACCCTGGCTGGTTTTCCTAGGCACCCTCTGCAACTGAGGTTGGGGACAGTTCCTGGTTGGCTTGCGACACAGAACAGGAGCTCTCCAGTGCATCCCACACATCTCATCGGCAAAGGGCAGTGGTTATGCCAGGAAAGGAAGGCACCAGCTCTAGTTTCAGGTAGCACAAAGCGTCTGTGCCCAAGAAGCAAGAACGCAGGACCATCAGAGCCTCACTTTATGACTGATCTGTGGCCGGTTTACTCCGCTGCTATTAAAATCCTGAGTCAAAGATCTTGAAGATGCGCCACGAGGTTGCTGAGTGCACGCCCAGGTGTGGGCGTCAGAGGGGAACAGCGCCTCCTTTCACCCCAGTGGTTTCCACTGGAGATAGAAACACCACGTATCACCAGGCTCTCCCGGAAAGGGCATTCAGGGTGACTCACAGACTACTTTCCACAAAGATGTCCGTGCTTGAAATGAGTTAGCGTGGTTGACTGGCCCATGTGCCGGAGCCGGAGGCCTGCCAGCCTTGAGATTTGGGTAAACGACTTGGATTTGGGAGCTTCTTGTGTCCCTGTATGTGAAGGAAGGATGACCTGCTGCTTCTCAGAGGCTGCGTCTTGCGCAGTGGACCTGCCCAGTGCCTGGCCGGCAGGAAGTGACACTGGCTCCATCCTGTCTCCCCTCAACCCTCTTTGCCGGTACATCACACGTCAGGGGGTGCTTCTTCAGCCCGCAGGTGCCCTCCTTCCTCTGGTCCTGCCCCCGTCACACTGCAAACGAATACGTTTAATTCCTCCTGCTCCGTTCACCTCTGGTCTTCAATGCCAAGGGCAATGCCAATTCCGTGACATGACAGTGCGGTTAAAAACAACCTACACTTGTAGACAGTTTACCTTCCCATCTATGTTGTAAACTCCTCAATAGCAAGAACCTGTCTTAGACTTCAATTCTTAAATGAAAAAAGGAAAAACACCAAAGGCCCCTAGGCTCTGGAAAGGAGCCGCTGAAGCAGCCCCACCCTCCAGCTGAGCACCGGGTGGACCCCTGGATTTGACGAACTAAAACGAAGAAGGTATTCGTGCGTACCAACCCAGGTGTGACTTTACAAAGGGGAGAGTAGTAGACTCTTGCACGGGGTCCTCACTGACCATCCCTGCACGCTGTAGGTCAGGGCACGGAGATCCAGGGCAATGTGGGGACTGTCACCGTCCTTCAGGTCCGAGGAGGGAAGGGTGGCCTGGGCTCACAAGACGGAAGCAGCATCACCTTCACAAGCCTACGCCGCCCCATCTGGGAAACTGTCCCTCCCGCACAGGCTGACAGATGCAAGGAGAGGCAGATGTGACAGCTGCTGCCCCGTCCAGGGTCTCGAGCCCCATGTCCTTGCCCAGGCTGCTCCCTTCCACGCTGTCAAACCAGGATTAGGACCTGGAGAGCGGAGAGGGACCTGGCATGGAAAAGAACTCTGATTCCCCGGCCACACTGTTCCTTAGCGTCTCCTTAGCGTTCCTCGCAGGCACAGATGTCCCTCCCCGCTTTGCTCCCTGCCATTGGCACCTCCAGCTGGACCCAGGGACAAAGAGGTGAACTGGGCGAACGAGGGGAGGTCCAGCTCCACCCCTGTAGTGGGACGGCCTGCAGCGGCAGGGTGACGGCCCCCTCGTCCAGCATGGGCATAGGTGGTTGCCCTGGCAACGGCGGAGAGTCAGGCTGCTTCTGACCAGGGCCTGCCAGCTCCCATCGACCCCTCGATGCAAGCCCTCAAGCCGCTGCAAAGCCTCCTGGAACCCCAGAGTTTCAGAAACAAAAGGAAATGTGGAGGTGCCAATCCAAACCTTTTAGTTGGCAGACCCTCGCATGCTTCCCGGAGTGGAGCTCAGCCACCTCTTAAAACACACGTGCCGGCGTCCACCAGGAGCACCCAGGGCAGCTCGGAGGGCCACGCTCCTGGCGGGGGCTGAGTTTACAGCGCTGGGGCCGGCCTGTGCAGAAGATGCGCTCACCGGAAGGCAGGGCAGGGGCCTGGCAGGCTGGGGACCTCCTGGACCCACCACAAGCGTGCCCTCAAGAGAGAGGAGGGTCACCTCTCAGGACCCATTGTTTGGAGAAGGGGCTGATGCTGTAAGGGCTTGAATCCTTAATCAGAGGGGCCGGCCTGGGTAGGAAGATCATGCAGGGGGCAGTGCCGGCTCCCCCAGTGCCCGGGGTGGAGGGGAGCGGCCCAGTCTCAGCTGCAATGTCGGGGTGACGCACAGTGAAAGGGAAAGGGAGCAGTTCATCGGTCACCCTGACTCTCCCTCGTCCCGAGGGCCCCGCCCAGGGCTCACCTGGATGATGAAGCCGGTGGAAGAACACTGCCTGACCCACAGGCTGAATTTCCGCTTTTTCCTCTTCCGCAGCTCCCGCTCCGTGCAGGTGGCGATGAACACGGGGTCTTCGTCAATCAGGGGTTCGTGTAGCACCTGCCGGGAAAGAGAGCAGAGAGTCTCACGGACAGCCTCCACCCAGCTCGCGTTTAACGAGCAGCCACTTGCAAGTCACGCGCCTCACCCACCAGCGCTGAAGGGCCCGCGAGGGCAGTAAGTGAATTCTGAATGTGCCATTACTAACCGCATGCTTGCCAACGCTCCCGATCTCGGCCAGAAAGCCTCCTCTTCCTCCTCCCCCCTCCTCTCCCCCCTCCACCCCTCCTCCACCAGGCTGCAAACCATCAGCATTTCCATCAGCCGCTGCTGCACTTCCCTAGCCCCTGTTGGACAAGCTCATCTTGGGGTGCGGCAGTGGGTGGAGGAGGAGAGAGACAAAGTTCCCCTTTATGTACTTGCACAATCCCTCCTGAAGGTGTCCTAATTAGTCTGTCCCCGATGTTGAGGAAATGTGGTGCCTCCCATGTTACCTGTGTGTGTACATACGTGCAAATGTAGGCATGCCCGTGCATGCACCCACGGCTGCTTGGGTTACCGTTGGGTTCTGGGAGCTATTAGATTTCTGAAGACTCTAGAAAAGTGTGTCTCATCCCCAAGGGCCACATTTGCTGGAATCAAAAGGCCCCGGGGTTCCCGGGCAGAGGGTGCATGGAGCCCCGGGGCTGCGCGCGTCACGGTGAAGGGCACGTCAGGGAAAGGATGAGGGTTCCCTCGTCTAGTTGCTGAGCCACCTTGTCTCCAGGCTGTGAAACGCCAGCGTCTGAATGACTGGTTGGTTGATTCCCAACAGACACTGAGGCACAACAGCTCTTCCAGGACCCCAAGGATGTCTGACCCTGAGGATGACCGGAATACTGTTTCTTCCCTTCGTCTAGCCAACAGGTCTTTAGTGAGGCTCTTTTTCAATCAGAGCAGCAGTAAGAACACGCAGAGATCATTCAAGGCTCCCAAAACCTGAGCTGGGTGTATCTTCCCCACTAAACCCTGCAGTTTTCACCCACAGGGTCCAGGGTGAGGGGAAGGGTCTTGGAGAGAAACTCAGAAAGAATGTGAGGCTTGCTAAGTAAGCAAGCCCTTAACGAATAAGCACAAGGGGAGCAGGTAGACTGACGGGTTGTTGAATGTATCAATAAAAGGGAAGTAAATTTTTATTTCCACACAGAGCAGGTCAAAGGGACTTGGCATCACATGGGCCAAGAACTTCTTGAAATTTTAGTGCCAAAAGCATGTCACAGGTCGACACCAGGGACTCCACTGAGAGCACAGGGAGACTTCTAGAACGGGTTAGAGACACACAGAGGTGCTGGGGTCACAACAGCTCAGCTTGGGGCTCTATCAGACCTCGTCCCCAGGCTCACATGCCTGCCACATGGGCCACACGGGCCACAGGGACCCCAGTGCAGGAGAAGCTCAGGCTGCCATTCCAGGCTCCTGCCCTGCGCCACCTGGAGGGCTTCCTGCCCCTCCCACTCCACAGGATGGCCACAAACTCTGGGAGCAGGACAAGAAAACTAGTATTAGCCTGAGTAAACATAATTTGAAACAAAAGTGTAATTAAAGGAGAGGAAGGACGGGGAATAAGAGGGAAGGGGCGTCTCAGAGCAAAACCCTGAATTCTGACTTGGTTCTGGCACTGTAAATCTACACTTTGCCTCACTCTTAGGTGGGCTGCAGGGGTCAGCGGGATGGGAGTGACCTCAGAGTTGAGGCAGGAAGAGGAGGTCACCCCTGCTTCCTGGCTCCCACTGCCACCCGGCCAGGCATGGGATGCTGGTGGGGGCCTCTGGGGCGCTCTCCTGGCACCAGCCTCACTCACCTGGGTCTGGGAAGGCCGGAAGGCAGCGTCAAAGCCACTCTGCAGGGAGTCCAGGAAGGGCTGGACCTTGTAGAGGCCGTGCGTGGTCTGGCTGGAGCGGAAGGCCACCACGTGGAAGTACTTGAGGATCTTCTCGAAGCGGGCCTGGCTCATGACCAGCGCGAGGCTCCGGTTGCTGTAGAAGCCGCCGCTCCAGATGCTGAGGACGGACTCGCAGTGGGAGATGGTGGTGGAGATCATGTAGCCCAGGAAGGCCTTCATCTCCACCAGCGTCACCTCCGCCCAGGCGCTGTCGCTGCCGAAGCGTTCCTGGAACTTCTTGGCGTACATGTTCGTCTGCACCACCATGCTCTTGAGGACGTTGTCGGGGACAAAGAGCTGGAAGAAGTCCATGGCGCTGGCGCTGGGGGGCATCTTTCGGGTGGGACCTAAAACAGATGGGCCAAGTGCTTGTTGCTACAACGTCACACCCCATGGCTGCGCCTCTGCCCATGTGCCCCCGTTCCTGTCACCCTTGGCAGGGGGCTGACACCCCACCCCAAAGCTCTCCGTCCCCCAGGTTCCCAGTCCCCTGGGTCCTCATACACTATCAGGGGCCCCTCTTCACTGCATGTACCCCTTTCTTACAAATCTGGCCAATTCGGAAATACTGCCCAAAAGAGCACGGGACAGTGAGGTGAGGGGGTGTCAGAGACACAAACGCTATGGAATTCTTAACACTGGAGCTTGGCTGTGACTCCAGCATCTGTTTTCTTGCGAGTCAAGGTGGCTGTCTAAATAAGAACACTTCTACCACGTGGGGCCTGAAACATTCCATCCAGGTGGGACTGGGGCTCTTATCAGGCATCCTGCACATGGCAACTTCGAATTTATTAGTGAAGAAAGCGGAAGGGGCTGGTTTAGATCATTTCATCAACGCAATGAAAACCTCACCGTTTTCAGCTAATGCAGGGGCAGTCTTTTAAAATATACACACACACCCCCACACACAAACATCCCTTGTGTGCATATGTATATATATTCATGTTGATATGTAGTATTTTTTTAAAAACGAATTTTAGAGAGAGGGAGGAAGAGAGAGAGAGACAATCATTGGTTGCTGTTCCACTCATTCGTGCATTCATTTATTGATTCTCGTATGTGCCTCAACTGCGGATTAAACCTGCAGCCTTGGTACGTCAGGACAGCGCTCCAGCCGACTGAGCTACCTGGCCAGGGCCATATACATATGTATATACATATAGTCTCAATAGCTATGGTTTTCAATGACGTAAGCCAGCCGGCAGCATGACAGCATGCTGCAGAGATCTGTGGAGGACAAGCTCTGTTTCCATTGCACCCAGTCGTGACGTTTATTCCCCTCCCCACAGCCTGCCTCTGCTAATCAGTGAGGCAGCCTCTGCAAATCAAGTCTTCCTCAGCAAGACACACACTGACACATGGGGAGGTGAAGTCCAGCCCAGGGAATATAGTCAATAATATTATACTAACTATGCTTGGTGCCGGGTGGGTGCTAGACTTACTGGGGTGGGGCTCACATAGGTATATAAATGTCTAACCATGATGCTGTATATCTGAAACGAATCTCATATTGAGTCTCACTAATTGATTTTTTTTTAATTTTAAAGACTGACAGTGCACACAAGACACCAGGGTTTTAGATTCAGATACAGATTTGGAGAGTGGAAATCCTCAATCTGCATCCAGCTGCACGGTCTTAGGACCAGCTCTTCACTGCTCCATGTGACCCTCTCTTTGAAAGGCTGTGTGGGGCAGAAGGCACAGGGGACACCTGGGCGCACCCAGCAAAGCACCTGTCCCCAGCAGGCCTCAGAGCCTGGGATCTCACTGAGACATTACAGAAGTGGGGCTGTGGGAGTCAGAACGCTAATTGCCCTCATTTTACAGAACAAGACGCTGAGGCCCAGAGAGCAAAGTCGCCATCAAATTCGCGTCCACTGACCATTTCTTGGAATGGCACTGGGCAGTCCCGGTGCTACGGGCACCAAGTGGTCTGGGAGGAGGAGGCGCAGGCTGGCAGGACAGGGAGGTCAGCAGAGGGGGGCCCCTCAGCAAGGACAGCCTGAGCTCCACGCCCTCCCTTCACGAAAGTCATTTTATTTCAGCAAAGCCGTGAAGCCCCAGGTGGGCGAAGCCAGCGTATTTCAGGGGTGGTGCTCGAAGGGGAGGAAAACCAGCATTTTCATCACCACATTGTGCTGAGAAAGCAGAGTGAGATTTTCTCATCCAAAAGTTATTTCCCAAGTAATTTTGCCGACTAGGCCATTTCAAAATGACTTCCCCCATCAAACTCCGGTGTGGCCCGCAGCTTACTGAAGAAAGTGGGAGGTACCTGATTCCCGTTATCCGTTTGGCTTTGATTTACGAACACCGATTATGGCCACTTGTGGATGTGATCCCTAGAGTTTGGAAAGCGTTGGCACTTTACAAAGTGCTGGGTCTTTGGGAGGAAAGGCGGAGTGGGGGGGGGGGGGGAGCCGGGAAGGGAAGAAGGGGCGACCCATTTGGCAGCGTTGAGAGTGGTCGGATTGTGCTCAGGTCTCTCCGAAAGCTCCCCCCCCCCCAAGCTAGGAAACCACCCCCCGCTTCCGAGCAGTGGCCAGGACAGCAGAAACTCTGTTTAGAAGGGTTATATAGGGGGAGGGCGCCTGCAAAGCCAAGCAGGGTAGGCGCACTGAGTCCTGAGTCCGTGAATTCGGACCACTGTGGGCTGTGGGGGTGGGCGAACCCCAGACCACGGGGTCCAGGCTTGGGGGAGCCTTCTAGAAGAACAGGGAGGCCTTGTGTGCCTCCTGAAGTGCCGCTTTTTAGAGATGGGAACATTCATTTTGAGCCTAAACTGGCATTTTGGGGTCCAAATTATTGGCAGTTTGGTGACATAGACATAGACCATGTAATATTTTGAGTTGGAGGTTTAAAATTATGAAATAATTTATCTGCAGACTAAAGCAAATAGGTATAAAATATAACAGGAATGTCCTGCATCACCACAAAAAATATTCCTCTTATTTGAGGCATCCAAAGTTATGTCACCAAAGACTCATTTGTGCTTTCCATGGGCCATAAATATCCCTCTTTGTCACCCAGGGTGTCGTCTGTGGAGACTTGGACAAGGAAAGGCAACCCTGAGCTGGTGCTGGCAAAAGGGAGGCAAGAGCCCCCCGAGGGGGGCACTAATGAGCTGGAGAGGGGCACAGTGTCAAGGATGCTGGGAGCTCCCCCTTCCAATTAGCTGTGAGTTGGTCCTAAACCCAGGAAGCAGGTGGGCAGCTCGAAACTTCCATCCCGGGTACCTTGACGCACCGAGGGAAACAACTCTCCATCTTCCCAGTCCCTCGCGGGTGAGCAAACTGGACAGCAGGCCAGGCTCTGAGAGTTCCAAGACACAGCTCATGGGAGCTTGTGCTTCCTGTTTCTCTCCCGCTCGCTTTTTAATGTAGGGAAGAACCCAAGAATGAAATAGCAAAATATCCCGGAGGACGTGGGTAGGCAGCAAGAAGGAGCTTCTCTGTCTCCTCTCCCAGGAGCTGCCGTGGGCACTTCTTCGGGAGACTTAAAAAAAAAAAAATCCTCCCACGACAACTGGTGGGTGAGAAGCTGATTCTGGCACCACAAGCTTGGGCGGGAATCTGCCTCGTTAACTACGGGGCCTTGGGCCTCAGCTTCCTCTGCACGGCGCAGGCTCCCTGCCCCTTCCAGCCGCTGGCAGGATTACATGGGCCAGGACGTGTCAGGACGGACTCGGGAACCACAGGTTAGTCCTGCTGTGGCTGCCGTCACCGTCATCTTCATCGCCACCCCACAGCTTCTTCGTTCGCACGGAATCAACAGACAGCAGAGCGTAGGCAGGGCAGCACGGATGCCCAAGCTGCAGAGCACAGATCCCTTCCCTTCTCTGTAGGCACAGCGCCAAAGGAGCGCCCAGGAGAGGGGAGGCTATGGGGTTCTGTTAGCTCACGGCCCTAAGAAGAAAGTGGGCAGCCGCCTGGAGCTGCCCCCCACCTTCCTCCACAGCTGAGCTCGTCCAGACTCCGCCCGCCTCACCTGCTCAGGGCCTGCTCCAGGGGGCTCACTCTGTGAGGTCCGGGCTGCTCCAGAAAATACAACGACCACCCTAACCTGCAGCCCCATTGGCAAGTGGGTAAACCAAGGCCCTGGTCCTTAGTGTCCCCTAGGGTGGCCTTTGCCCTCTGCAGAGCTCTCATTGTCATCATTTCATGGTCTGTTCATGCCACCCTTGCCCAGAATGCTCATTCGAACACGGCAGGGCCAGGACCTGGAGCTGCACTCGCTGACCAGGTGGGCACTGAAGGAGGGTGTGCGTACCCGGCGGGCAGAGCAGAGGGAGGGGACAGCAGGTGGAGGGGACAGACTCCAGGCCGGCTCCACCGCGGATGAGTGGCAGAACTTCAGAACAAAGCGGTTGGACTCTGACCATCACAGGCTCTTTCTGGCTCTTTAGAAAACACAGTTGCTCTCCGCACTGGGGAACCAGGCCCCGAATTTATTGCTCCTGCTGCTATAGGAAGGGGACACTCACAGGCATGTGAGTATCACAGATTTACCAACACCAAACACACTTTCAGTTTTGGAGTCAAGAGTGACAGCAGTTATTCTGGGAACACATTCACGCACCCGCATTTCTGGTGATGAGGTCAAACCACCACTCGGGAAACGGTATGCAGCGCTTCTGCTCCAAGCCCCGGTCACCTTTCTGTAGGGACCGGATCTAACACAGCACTAAGGAGTCACATCAGCTCCTCTGCAGGGGTCCCAGTAAAAGGGCCATCGGTGGTTCTTTCACTACTAAGAGTTGTTGTCAACCTGATGCTGAGGAGTAAAACACTGTCGCCTCACTGCTCACCGGTATGGTCATATCCTCCATCCTTTTCTCTCTGCCTTCAAATGTTTCCCTGGAGGCTCATGGCCTGTTCGCATGAGCTCACCCTGAGCGTATATGAACCAGCCCGAGTCTGGAGGCAGTGGCACTGGGCGGGCAGCCTGAAACCGGGAGAGCCGGGGTCCCTCCCGGTGTGCGTGGTTCTTCACGGGAAGGTGCTTCACCCATCTGTCTTCACCTCCGTCTGGAACACGGCCTGCTCCTTGTCTGCGCCACAGACCCCGAGCAGGGAGGCTTCCCCGCAGGACACAAGATCCCGGCATGGCCCACGTGTCCCCAAAGCTGAGCAAAGACCGGAATGAGAAGCCCACTCACAGACCCTGTGCCTTCCATCTTCTCCCTAACCCCATGACAACAGCCAATTTTATCCAGGACACTGATGAGGGTCAACCTATAGAAAGCCACTGTCCCAGATTCCTCCCTGGCGTGTGCATTAGGATGTGAAGCCCCTGAGGGCAGGTGCGGGTCCACAAAACCTCCGCAAGACTACTTGGGCCCGGAAGGAACTTGCACAGCGCTTACCACCGGCTGGGGGCTGCACTCCATGGACTCTGACTCTTAGCCCAGCTCCAGGCCCGCCTCCAGGGAGTGCCTCCTACCCAAGATGCTCAGCCCTCGCCCCTCCCTGGCCTCCCTGTGACCGGCACCCCATTCACGGGAGCCCTGCTTCTCCCCCAGCACCCGCATCTGATCTGTCACAGGCCCACCTCCTCCTTCCACCAGGACTCCCCCCACCCGCCCCACTGTCTTGTCCCAAGGGCTCACTGTGCTGAGTGCTCACGTTCAGCATGCCCGGATTGTGGGCCCCTTGCTTCTCTGCTGCTCACCTGCCAGTGTCCCGCCTCGTTCCTCCCTGTCCTTCAACACCCAGCCCAGCCCGCCACTCAGCACCCCAGCTCAGTTCCTCTGCCCTCTAAGATGCACTCCCTCCTCTCGTGATAAAATGGCAGTTGCCCAGTGTGTCCTAAATAGACATCTAATCTTCACCCTACCCTGTAAGGTCTTATTATTGTCCCCAACGGAAGCAGGAGGTTCAGTGACTTGCCCACATGGCTGGATTGGAACCCTGGAAGTCTGGCTGGCACACCTCAGTTCTTAATTACTGCCCATTAGGCTTGATTGTAATTACTGATTTCGCGTTCATCTGCTGTGTGCGCTGGGCACCCCCGCAGGGCACGGGCACATACTATTCATGTCGCAGACCAGCTAATGCTGCTCAAGGAGCGCCTGTCCCACGGCGGACGGGAGGCCAGCACGGGACAACTGGGTGTGCATGTCTCCCCAAGTTAATTAAACCAACTGGCCCTGCTGGCCATCGAGGGTGGAAAACAAGGCTCAAGTAGAAACATGTCGTGGGGGAGAGAGACACACAGTTCTTTTATGCTGTTTTCCCTCACTTAATTACACACAGAAATTAAGCCAGCTGCCAGTTCCAAATTCAGACGCAAAATCTGACATTGGCAGAGGCCAGGAGCTCCGGCTCCCAGTGCTGGGACCTCAGGGCCCTCAAGGGCGGGGCAGGGCTGGGCCAGGCCTGTATCCTGCAGTGCCCCTCGGGGACGCCACCCGGAAGGCTGGTCAGCCATGGCGGACATGCATCACCCACCCTCTTTGTAGAGGTCCACCCAGCTCCCCTTCCTCTCTGCCCTCCAAGACAACACATGCACGAGCCTCTCACTCTTGCTGCCCGGATCTGTGCATCAGCAGAAAGGGGAACGAAGGGGTGATGTGCTGTCCACTCGGGCGTGGGGGATGGTTTGGGGCTGCGGAAGGCAATGAGGTGAGAAATGCAGCTCAGCACTCAGAAGGGCACCGAGGTCCAGGCAGCACCTCTGCTGCGCTGAAGGTTTAGCTGTTAAGAGGAAGGGAGAGTAAGTGGAACAAAGGGAGAGCGCGGAAGTGCCCGAGGGGGAGCATGGATCAAAGCAACCCAGGCAGGAAGTGGGAGAAGCCAGAAAGAGCCTCAGGACGCACAGGGCTGTAACAGGCCACAGTGGGTCAGGGGGGCACCCCTGTGCCGGAGCCCCTCCCGGGGCTCTTCTCCAAGAGGGACAATCGGGGCACATCTCCCATGCTCACAGTGCCCTATAGTTTACAATCTGCTCTCACACGCACTGCCTTCTGCCTTCTCACAACGAACCTCTGAACACCGGCCACTTGGCCCACCTTACAGAGAAGAAAACTGGGGGCTGACAGAGGCTGAGGAATTTACCTGAACCAAGAACATCAGAGCCAGAATGAATCCCAGGTGTTCTGTCTCCAAGCTCAGAGCCCGTCCTTTCTGGATCTGCCCCCTGCCAGGCTGTGGCCACATGCAACCACAGTGCAGTCCTGTGGCTCAGAGCTCACAGCACACCAGGTTCCTGGTGGATGCCACCAGCCTCCCCTCTGGGAGTCCCTAGGAAAGGACATGCTGCCCCGGGCTGAATCCTGCAGCGACCCTACTCCTTGCTGCCTCTCCGGAGCTGGTGAGGGCACAGCCAGCTTCCTGGGTGGCCACTGCAGCGAGTGGTACTTCTCGGGCACACCTCTGCAGCATCTTCGTGGGGCACAGGCACTGTACCCACAGCCTGATCAGAAGCAGGGCCCCTGGCAGCCGGGGTGGCCCAGCCCTGTGGGAGTGCACTGCCCTGGCCACGGGAACCTCACCCTGGCTCCCCTCCGCACAGGGAGCATGGGCTGCTAACCCAGGGAATCCTGCTGTGTGAGTGGGGCCCTGCTGTGCTGGTCCCAATCGCACCCACTCTCCAAGCCCAGTGCCCCCTAGACCCTCACTCCCCAGTCCCCTATCCACGCCCCCCCCCAACCCACCTCATGTCCCTCCTCATCTCCGTGACCCACATTCCTGCCAAGGCCAAGGCCAAGGCCTGCTGTGCCCTTCTCCTACCCTGCAGAGCCTGCAAGTCTAGATCAGACCTTTCTCCTGAAACCTTTCTTACCGTTGGCATCTCTAAAAAGCTGTCTTTCTCGGGCTCCTCCACACTCTGCATCTTTCTCATGCAGATTTCAGCTTTCCCCCCACCCACCGAGTCTGCAGCTATTGACTTTGACAGTGTCAGCTTCAGTCCTGCCCAGCTCTTCCCGGTGTGCCCACAGCTGTCACAGGTCAGCCCTGCATGTTTCGGTGCCAAATTGCCCTCTGGTTGCTCAAGAAAGTGCTGGAAGCATATTTTACTCACAGCCGGTAAGTGTCCCTGAACAGACGGAAAATACTGCTGAGGGCAGGCCCGGCACAGGGCTCCTTTCCTGCCAGGAGGAAGGTGAGCCTCTTTCTCCCACCTGCTTTAGCCACCTGAGCTGGGGGCCCAGCCGAGCCCCTGGCCCGGCTGCCCGGCTGCCCAGCTGCCCGGTGCACACAGAGTAGCAGAGTCACGTCTCCCTGAGGCTCAGGGAAGTTAGAGGTTCTTCCCCAGAGTCCGTGGGCCATCTGGGACCATCCTGCATTCTGCCTGTTTTGTTCTTTATTCTAATTCTGAATCTAAACCACACCACCTCCTTAATAAGTAACTGAATCAGGGTCAAGAGAGAACAGGGCTCTGGGTAATGCTACTTTCTTGTTGGCTCAGACTTAATGAATCCTGGAAATGAGGTTATAAAGAAGGTAATTTTGAAACATGAACTTTTTTAAAAAAGATTTTATTCATTATTTTTAGAGAGAAGGGCAGGGAGGGAAGAAGAAAGGGAAAGAAGCACCCATGTATGGTTGCCTTTCACCTGCCTCCAGCTAAGGACCTGGCTGGAGACCTGGCTTGCAACCTGGTTATGTACCCTGGCTGGGGATCGAACCAGCGACCTTTGGGTTCACAGGCCAGCACCAATCCACTGAGCCACACTAGGCAGGCCTGAAACATGAACATCTTCAACGCATGTATTTTTTGTCCAGTTCTCTACCTGTTTTCCATTTAGAAATTCTAAATGTGTATATAAACGACACTCCAGACACACATATATTACTACCTGTCTGCTAGAATATAAGGTTTATTTTAAAAAGTAATCATTCTTCCAATTCCATGTTCTAAAGATTCCAGCATCCAAAAATAAAAGAAAACGCCTTGGCTGGTGTGGCTCAGTGGATTGAGCATTGGCCTGCGAACCAAAGGGTCGCTGGTTCAATTCCCAGTCAGGGCACATGCCTGGGTTGCGGGCCAGGTCCCCAGCTGGGGTCACAGGAGAGGCAACCACACATTGATGTTTCACTCCCTTTCTCCCTCCCTTCCCCTCTCTGTGTAAATAAGTAAACAAAATATATATATATATTTTAAGTAGAAGAAAACTAGAAACATTCCTTTCCAAGGTTCGCTGAGGTTCTTCTGGGCCCCTCAGGTCGCAGGGACAAGCCATCTGGATTAGGGTCAGCTGAGCAGCCAGAACGTGGACTTCCCTTCATAGCAACAGTTGCTACGTAGGTTTAACAAGGGGAGGCTCTACAGTTATGCTGACTCTCCCCATTTAGACTTCCTGTCCCAAATCCTTTCTGCCTTTGGAACCGAAACTAATGCTGGGACAAAACAGCATGACGCAAATTGGAACTATATTTGCAACACACTTCAGAAAGATAATATCTACATATACAAGGAGTTCTTGCTAAATCAGGAGAAAAATGACAACCACTGCAAAGGAAAAAGAGACAAAATCCTGAACTGACATGATCCAACCCAAGGCCAATAAGGAAACAAATTTGTGTTTAACCACACAAGGGATCAGACCAATCAACCACCCATGATGAGGTACCCTTTGTTTTTATCGAACTACCACGTGTTCAAAAGGGGTATCTGCCAGAATGGGCCACGGAAACGGGCACTGACTTCTGAAGGGAGTGCAATCAGGTCACTTTCATAAACAGTCTCTGGGGGACACCCCTTCCACTAACACGACTCAGTCGGCCAGGGTGACAAGGACGTTTGCTGTAAGGAATGCTTATCACAGTCTGATCACAAAAGTGAACATATGTATAAAACTCAATCACAAAAGTGAAAATGTGTATATTCAGATAAGAAGAAACTGGTTATCTAAATTGTAACACATTTCTAAAATGAAGAGTAAGGCAGCCATTTGAAATGTGCTAGTTCAGCATTCCTTAAATGTTAAAGTACGGTAAAAAAAAACCAAACCACTGGGACTCTTGTGAAAATGCTGGTGCCGGGGCCTGAGAATCGGCATTTCAATCAAGTTCCCAGGAGCTGCTGGTGCTGCTGGTCCAAGGACCACATCATGAGTAGGGAGAACATACGTGTACAGTCGCACTACTACGTGATGTGAAACCGAGAGAAGTCTGGTTATAACGAATGCTATATGCACACCTTTAAATCTCCAAAAATACACATCTGCAGATACACATCTGGGTATTTGGAAAGATGGTTGGTGAAACGCTCAGAGCGGTGGCAATTCATGTATATTTTTCCTGCTTATTTGTACTTTCTAACATTCCCCACAATAAACAAAATCCTCTCTTTGTGCTCTAAAGAGGGAGGAGGAGGCAGAAACCAGCTGTGACGGGCACACCCGTGGCACATGGTGCCCATCAGGATGGACTGGATGGTCGCTGTGGCCTTTCTCACCCTGCCATCACTTCCACGGAGCTGCAGCCAGGCCTCCTCTTCCCAAATCCCGTTTGCATCAGGAAAGAAGTATTTTTGGTTTTGTTTTTTTAAGTTTATTGTTGTTGTATTACATCCATCCCCTTTTTGCTCCCCTCTGTCCTCCTCCCCACCCACCCACCTCCCTACAAAGTCAATCCCACATATTGTCCATGTCCATGGTTCCTCCATACTAGGTTCTTGTCCAAACTGCTCCCCTTCTTTGCCTCTTCCTCCCCCCTCCCCCCACCCCCCTCCCCTCTGCCCACTGAAGGTCTATTCACTGTATTCATATATCTGGTTCTGTTTTGCTTGTTGTTAGTTTTGTTCATTATTGTCCTGTAATGGGTGAGGTCATATGGTATTTGTCCTTCACTAACTGGCTTATTTCACTAAGCATAATACTTTCTAGTTCCATCCATGTTGTTGGAAAGGGGAGGAGTTCCTTCTTTCTTTCTGCTGTGTAGTATTCCATTGTGTAAATGTACTGAAGTTGTTTGATCCAATCATCCACTGATGGGCGCTTAGGCTGTTTCCAGCCCTTGGCTATTGTAAATAGTGCAAAAGGGGTGTTTTTAAGGATTCACTTCCTGTTTCCTGTCATGTAAAAGCTGTAGGTCTAGCTCTTTAAAATACTGCTTAGTCCTGCATGGTGGCACAGTGGATATAGCACCAGCCTGCGAACCCAAAGGTCGCTGGTTCGATTCCCAGCCAGGGCACATAACCAGATTGCAAGCCAGGTCTCTAGCCAGCTCTGTAGCTGGAGGCAGGTGAAAGGCAACTGTACCTTGATGTCTCTCTCCCTCTCTTCCGCCCTCCCTTCCCCTCTCTCTAAAAAACATAAAAAATAAAAAATAAAAAAATAAAATAAAATACTGCTTAAATGCTTCCGTAAGAAACAAGGCAATTGCTTGCCAATCCCCTGCTGGAGGAAGGAAACCTTGTAATTACCAAGCATCTGTCTCCCAATTCAAAGTCAGGGCCCCGCAGCCGGAAGGCACCGTGATTCAGCAAACAAGAGGGCAGAGAGAACGGCGGGGAACCTACATCCAAGTCCCGAGTGCCATGTGCAAGAGGCTGCAATTTCAAGAGGAAAAGAAAGAAAGCCTCTTTCCTTTGGAATGCTAGGCTGACAGGCAAAATAAAAGGCAGCAATTTGCACTGTCATCTTCGAAAAGAGCCAGACTGAGTTCAATGACGAAAACCCGCATTTACCAGGATGGTCCTTTAACCGGAGTCCCGCTGCAGCTCAGGACTGAGTGAGCAGGCCAGACACCAAGCCCGTCCCTGGGCTCCAGGCCAAGGCCGGTGTGTCACGGCGGCGCAGCGTTTAGAGCAATGGGGAAGCACTGACTGGGGAAGGGAGAGGGAGAGGGGACCGACAATTGGCTACGTTTCTCTGAGCACAGAGACTTGTGTTCAGGACTTGGAAACGCAACATCCCAGAATCACAGAAGAATGCCCATGTTACAGATGAGGAAACCGAGTCAAAGAGGCAGCATGGACTGAAGCCTGACAGCCTCGCTCGGCCCCTACCAGCTGTGTGACCTTGGATGAGCAACTTCCATCCTCGGTTTCCATTTCTGTATTTGTAAAAGGGGAATAAGAAAAC
The DNA here is from genome assembly GCA_004026585.1 of Noctilio leporinus. Taxonomy (NCBI): domain Eukaryota; kingdom Metazoa; phylum Chordata; class Mammalia; order Chiroptera; family Noctilionidae; genus Noctilio; species Noctilio leporinus. The sequence goes on along the minus strand of PVIW01005266.1, from coordinate 76,993 downwards.
CACCTCCCTGGCTTGTGGAGCTGAATTGAGGGCACAGATGGCAACTTTCTAGCAGGGTGCCCAGCACACAGTGGGCGTCCGGCAGATGGGAGGCGCCATGAGGAGGGTTTAGGACCCCGGCCTGCAGGCCAGAGGCGGGGTTTCAGCCTGAGTCAGCCCCTCCCCGGGGTCCCTGCACACAACCTCCATGCTGTATCCACCCAACCAAGTTTCCAAAACATACACTGCTCGGAAGTCCTCTCCCCACCTACCCCTCCGCAGGTGTGAAACATACACTTCACCAACTAGCCAATATGGGCATTCAAAATGCCAGCATAGATTCTGTCTTTCTATTACTTTGGTTTCCTGTTTTCCTTAACACAATGTTTATTCAGTGATGACCTTAAGCTGAATCTAAATGGTTGAAATACAGGCTCCAGTGTTTCTCCAGTTGTCATTTCCACTTCCCTACACTCTTCCCTAAAACCGTTCCCCAAAGGAATCGGGGATCTTCCTGTCCCGACAGCAAACCTGCTGCAGGAGCTCTGCAACTGCTTGATGGGAATAGACAGTAATACTGCTGCTTGCTAAGTTCCTCCCTGAAATCTTGGGGGATTGAGCCTGATCTGCCCTCCTCACCTTGGCTTCCGCTTCCAGTGCTGCCCACCCTGGCAGCCGCGCAGCCTTCTGTCCACAGGCACAAGGACACAGAGCGCTCCCACGGAAACACGTGTGGTCTGGGGAAGCCAGGAAGAGGCAGAGCCAGGAAGGCCAGCTCACAGTCTGCGCCTGCATGTTTGCCAGGCCCCGGGCAAACGGAGGCTCCAAAGACCCGCTGGTGCCTGGTGCTGTCTCCGTGTTATTGTCTAACGCAGGCATTGAGTCTCTTAAAAGACAGAGAGGTGGCACAGAGCCATCGGCCAGACAGCTCCCACCAAAAATTTAAGGAAAGGGCCAGCATCCTCACAGTGAAGAAAACTGAACACCTTGTACCCGTTTTCCTAACAGGCTCAGCTCTTCTTGCCCTTGGATGACCAGCTGCACCAGTTTGCCCAGGGTGGTCTTAGTGCTGGCACTGAAAGTCTTGGGTCCCTGGAAACTCCTCAGCCCAGTGAGCACCTGGACTCCTGTGGCCCTCGAGGCGGGAGTGAAGGAACCAACTCCCTGAGACCCGCGCACCTGGACCACGGGAGCTCCTCTTGCCGTCCCAGCATGGCTGTTCAGTTCAGGTCAAGCTGCACAGTTGGTCAGCTACGGGCCTGGCACTCAGAGCTCTTCCTGCCATGACGGAAACTACCCCACCAGTGGAAACTCAGGAAATCTCATCATTAGGGTTTCACTCCTTTGGGTCAAGGTACTTCTGTCCGGCCCTAATTTAAAGTTGCTGCTGCCCGGCTGTAGGTTTGGGAGCAGGTGGGAAGCAAGGGTCTTTCCCCCCATGAATTGCTTCTATTCAGAAGCCTAAAAATGGTGATATATTGATCAGTTTCCCAGTTTTATTCAGAAGAGGAGTGACTAAGGTTTGGGGAATGGGGTGACTGGCTCCCAGTAATTCAACTTCAGGGGGCACACTTTGCAGGGGGTTCTCCTGGGGTGGCAGGCACTCCTGGAGAGAGCTGGGAGATGGGAGACCATGTCACAGGCAGAATGAACTCATGTACAACTATGTCCCCACTGTCACCAGATCCCTCTGCAGTGCCTCAGGAATCTGACAGAGTCGAGAAAAGGTCCTTGACCATCGAAGTCATTTACAACACCCAAGCCACTGACTTTCATTTAAACACAACACTTGGGCTGCCTATGTCACCTCTCAGGATGACCATGTCACCCCACAAGGGAAAAGCAAGAAGGAGCTGCCATCTTGTTGGGCTTTGGTGCAGGCAGATCACCAAGTGGGAGAGGCTAGAAAAGGCCTCACACTTGTTGAGCCCGGCCCTCTGCTGTGCCCCTCCACCCCACCACCCTGGGAAGGCTGGGCACTGGTGCAGGGGCTGGCTGCAGCTACAGGGAGCTGAGTGAGTGGGCCGGCCCTCCAGCTAAGCATCCTGCCCAGACTGCCGGAGCCAAGGGCAGGGAAGGCATCACCCCCCTTTTTATTGATTAATTGATTCCAAAGAGAGTGACAGAGAGGGGTCAAGACAGACAATCAATTTGTTGTTCCATTTATTTATGCATTCACTGGTTGATTCTTGTATGTACCCTAAGCAGGGATTGAACCCACAACCTTGGTGCATTGGGAGGACACTCTAACTAAGCTACTTGTCCAGGGCCAGCATCACCCCCTTTTATAATGAGAGAAAGGGGTCCAGAGGGGGTGGGAAGGTGAGAAAATAAAGCCCATCCCTGCCGTTAGCAGCTGACAGCTAGCTGCCTGGGATATTCCCAACTGAACATAAACCAGACTGTAACGGTCTTCAGACAAGGCCTCGCCATGACCTGGTGAGACGCACAGAGCCAAGAACAATAAACATCCCTCCCTCCCGCCACCACGAATGCCCACTGCTGTGTTACACTGCCAATCCAGATCCAGGTCCCTCCTTCACCTTCCAGATAAAAATGACGGAGGCGCATCCCCCAGTGCAGGGCGGCCCCGGCTTCCTCGAACCCGCTTTAGGATCAGCCAGCAGAGACCCAGTCCCTGCCCTGAGCGTGCCCAACCCCTCCCCCCCAGCCAGTCACAGCGTGAGGTGCGTTCTGCCTCGCTGCACCTAACTAAATCCCCCACATTTGTTTGACGAAGGTGTGTCCCTGGCTATCTTTCTGGTGCGTTTGGACAAGGTTGGGTGTCTCAGTCAGAGTGGGGAAGCCCTTCCGTCAGCCACCCCTACCTGCTCTCCCCAGGAGCCCCGCTCAGCGTCCCTGAGGGGCTGGCTCACGGCGGGCGGGTGGTGTTGGTGGGGAAGGGACTCTGAGCCAACTTACCCACCTCCGATTCCCTGTGGCTGGTCACTGGGTTGGGCTCGGCCACCAGAAAAGCGCCAGGGCACAGAGTTTGCTCAAGTGTGTGTGTGGGGGGGGCGGGGGGAAGCCAGCCTGTCGGAGTTGCTGACAGTAGACATCCAGATGGAACGGAGCTTGTGAGGATCATTACAACAGCCCCGAGTGAGCGTCCAGGACAGGGTCCTGGCTCACCCTCCAATCTAGTCATCAGAGCATTTAGGAAGGATTCAGAGACTGCTTATGGTACTCGGGTTGAGCAATTTTCCAATTTTGCAGCCTCATCTTCTCCCCTAGAGAAAAATGTTTGCTCTCTCCTCCGCCACAGGGCTGTAATAGAGGTTTTATTCACACATTATCAAATGTGTGACTTCGCACATTATAAAATGGTGGCACTCATGTGCCATACTGGTATCAGCAAACGTAGATCACACTACAACACAAAGCTAACGTGTGACCCTACCCTCCCTGCCAGCACCGAGGGGCCAGGGCAAGTATGCTTTTGCTCCTTGCACTAGGGTGGTGCTCAGCACCGAACAGCGAAGCAGTGGGGACAGAGTGGCATTTGGTCACCCATAACACCCAGCTCCTGTAATATTTTAATGCAATGAAGAGAATGTGCTATTTCCAACAGAAATAGACCTCATCCTTGCCATTTCTAATAGTCGGTAAGTAAAATGAGCTTTACAATCATTAAGAGGCCCCAAACACATCACTATTAGATAAAAATGAAGCGGTACGCTGCGCGCCTTTCTTCCTCGCTCAGTGGAGGCCGGGCCTGCCCCAGAGGAGAGGCGGCGGGCAACCGGACACAGGTGTCCTGCTGGGCATCTGCTCATTTAATGATGTGGTTAAAAAGGAGAAGATGAAATGAACTTTTTACAGGAAAAGGCTGGATGGAAGCTTACCAGGACTGTGAAGCTTCACTAGCAAGATCTCAAACCCAAATGAAAATCTTACTTCCTTTGAATTTTTTCAAAGTGTGTTAGTGAGCTTCCGCAGGGCCGAGCCCAGAAGCATAGCTGGCCCTCTCTGGGCCACAGTGCGGCCCCTGTGACCTGAGACCCAAGGGGTCAGGCCAACAGGAGCTAGTGGGCCAGCTTGTTCCTCAGTCTGGGCTCAGCAAGGGCCCTTCTTGATCGGCAGGAGGAAGGTTACTAATGGTGTCTGTGTTCACAGGCTTTTCAGTCTCACACATCAATAACTATTTCTTCAAATCCTCACCCAAGGATATATTTATTCCATTTTTAGCGAGAGAGGAAGGGAGAAAAAGAAAGAAAGAAAAACATCAATCCATTGCTTCCCATTTGCACCCTGATCGGGGATTGAACCAACATTTTGGTGTACCAGATGATGCTCCAACTAACTGAGCCACCTGGCCAGGGCATATCAATAACAATTTTAAAGAGAAAAAGGAATTCAGAGGGTTCTATAGCTGTTATTTTGTCATAAGCTCCTCCCCCACCTCCCCACCCCCCAAAAATCCTCAGCCATGATTTTAGTAATTTTAACATAAAATGGAGCAGAAAAGATAGGATCTCCGTAAAGGACACATTGAGCTTTATGAAGCTATCATCCCAGGGTCCTAATTTTTCCTCTGTTTATCGTGGACCAGTAGTAACTTCACAATGGACCAGCGGTGGCTTGCGGACTGACATGGAAAACGCCAGGGTAAGTGACAGACCCTCTTCCTGCTAGTCTGCGTGGCCTCTGGCCAGAGTGAGCGCACCCACACGCTGGCCCCAGGAGCTGTGGACGCAGATCCAGCTCTGCACCGAGAGCTTGACCCTGCTGGGCCTCCACTCTCCTGGCCTGCGCGAGGCAAATCCCTCCACCTCTAACACGCTGAATGATGGACGCCCGACTCTGAGCCCAGCACGTGACTGAAAGCTCCCCTTCTCCTGGCTGTGGCCAAATTGAGTGTGTTCCCCATGGCCTGTGGTCTCTAGGTGGGGGCAGCCCCATCAGCATCAGACACGGTTTCCGGTCTGCATCCTGCCTCCCTGCACACACCCTTGAATGTGAAAACTGGAGCAGAGAGAAGGCAATTGCCACTTAAGTTCCCACAAGGACCTTCTGTCAAAGGGCTCAAGGCATCCCTAAGAAGGCTACACCTGTGGCATCGGCTGATTACAGCAAGATGGAAAGGGTAGCGACAGAAAGGAGAGATGAACCTTGGACTTGGTCTTGGGCACCTGCTTCCACTGGCCTCAGCACCTCCCGGTGCCCATTCCCCAGCAGGGCCGGGCGACAGGTGTGGCAGAGCCAGGTATCACTGGAGGACCAGCCCCAGGTGGGAACCCTCCAGGGTCTCAGGGTGCTTGTGGCCTCTGCTACCCAGGCCGAGCCCTCTGGCTGGGAGGACTTTGTAGTCTGTCCCACAGGTGGGAGCCCGGAGCCAGCTGAGGCAGCAGAAGGCTTTGAGGACAGACCACCAACGGAGCCTGTTTTAAATGAAAGCTCCAATGTTTAATTCCGGGCAGCTCTTTCCCCTCCGAAGTTCCGTTACGAAGCACGCAGTGCCCTGTCATTTTCTCTCACTCACAGGTGCCCAGAGGGCAGAGCCCTGAGGCTGCTCCACCCTGAGATCCTTGGAAACCCGTCTTTGGACAGAGTGTCGTCTGGATTGCCTGCCCCAGAACCTCTGCTCCAAGGCCCCTGATGCCCTCAGCTCCCACTGGATCTACATGGGGGACCTGTGTGTCCCCGGGGCCTGATGGCTCCTCGCCTGCTTCTGCCCCTTGACCACACTCTTGGGTCCCTCACAAAGCCTTGATCGTTCATCGCAGGATGTGAACCCCAGACCACGTGGGGACAAGGCTTCAATCAGATCCCAGTAGTCAGGGGCCGGAGCAGCAGAAGGGCCTGGGCAAGAGGCCGCCACATCCAGAAGGGAAGGCCTGCGTGCTCTGGGCCGGGTCACCAGGCACTCACACACATGCACACTCACCCCTGCACGCTCACACGGGACCTTCAGCCTGGCCACCACAGGTGAACTCCCCTGCCATCGTCCCAGCTCGGGGATCCATGAGGGCAAGGAGTTGCCCCTGGCTTTCTTTCCTGGCCTCACCAGCTGCCTTCTCTGGTGTAAGTCCAGGAATCTAAAGCAAAAATGCCCACTAGCTTCGAATGGAAAAAGTGAAAATTTGATAACTGGAAGTGCTAAAGCGAACCAAAACCAGTCCTCGCAATCCAGCTTTGCTCTTTCTCCCTCTTCCCACTATGTGACATGCTCTGCTCCCAGAGGCTCCGGCCCAATCCCAGAGTCCACTGCTGGCTGGGACTGGAACTCAGAAAAGAGGAGCCATTGCCCGGGGGCCCAGGTGGCACTGGAGGTGATTTTTGTTTTGTCATTCATCTTGGAGAGAGACAGAAACATTGACTTGCTGTTCCACCTATTCATGCGTTCATTGGTTGCTTCTTGGATGTGCCCGGACTGGGGATCGAACCCCCGCTGCCTTGATGTATCAGGATGACACACTAACCACCTGAGCCTCTCGGCCATGGCTTGGAGGTGGCATTTTTATGAAGGAAGATGAATCTTTAAATGGCAGGTTAAACCAAGCAGCACAGGGGATTTAGCATATTTATCAAACTCATTGCAAAGAACCAAGATACAAAGATAATTTTAATCACCCAAAGATGTCACCACCCTAAAAATAGCTCTAGAATAACACAGTTTCTCCACACTTGATCTTCACCAAAAGGCTGAGAAGCGATCATTTTTTTCCAAACGTCCTCTAGGAACCCAGGAGCCACGCACATGTGCAAAGGCCCACGGGGCCGTGTGTCCTTGCTGGTGTGACGGCACGCAAAGCCGTCAGCCATCCTCCAGGAAGATCCATGGCCTCACATCACATGCTGGATGACATTTTCCTTTGCGACTTGCTTTCTGTGGAGCTTAGCGCCTCTGGGAAGGACCCAGCTCTAAAGCTGGGAGCATGGGAAAGTGTGGGGCTGGTCATGTCTTCAGCACGGGCACCAGGCAGCTCTGGTCAGGAAGGGTCACTGCCCGGAAGCCCTTCCCAGGCCAGGAACTGCACACTAGAGAACAGTCCTTTGCCTCCCATGGGTCACCTTCATATCTGACTGGCGCACCTGGTCCCAGAGACACCCTTGGACCTTGAAATGGTTCCAGCTGACACAGGGCCGGGAGGCACACACAGCAGGGGCCACCTCCCCTCAGCCCGGGAGTCCAGCCTGCCTGCCTTGCTTTGTCCTGGTTTTTCGCTGTAGGATGGTCTGTCAGTCTGTGGGAGCTATGGGAACAACGCAGCACAGACGGGGCGGGGCAGGGGGTGGGTGGGGGGGACTTAAACAGCAGGAATTTACTTTCTCTCTGGTCTGGAGGCTGGACCTCTGAGGCCAAGGTGTCAGCAGGGGTGGGTTCCCCTGACACCTGTCTCCTTGCCTTGTGGATGGCCATCTTCTCCCTGTGACTTCACATAATCACCTCTCACTATGTATTTGGGTCCCTGCTTATTATAAAGTCACCAGTCATGTTGGATTAGGACCCCACACAACCACCTCAGGTTAACTTGCCTCCTTAAAGACCTTACCTCCAAATACAGTCATATCGTAAGGTACTAGGACTTGAATGTATGAATTTTGAGGGAATGTGCTCAGTCCCTAACAGATGGGAGGTGATTATCTAGCAGAGTAGATACTCAGGAGGGGACCAGAAGCACAGGTCTCCCCAGCAGGTCAGGCCATCAGGCCTCAGAGGACAGGGCCAGCCCCAGGCCCCTGGGACCTGACGCAACTCCACCCGCAGCTCCCAGTACTGAGTTTCCAAGACCTCGAGCCCCAGTCCGTAGCAACCACCTCCACCGGGGCGGCACTGCCTTATCCAGGAGCACTTCGCACCCAGCAATCGGCCAGCACGTCGCCCAGTGGAGCGACTCCTCTGGGAGAAGCAGAAGAGGGAGGGTGGGGTGCGGAGGGTGCCCCACTTAGAGCTCGGCCCTGACTCTCGGCTCAGAAGCTGGGAGGAGGAGGAGGAGGAGGAGCCAGGAAGGGGGCAGCACCTTTTCCACGCGAGTACATGGCTCTTTCCAAATCGGGTCCTGTTACCCGGCAACCTGCCAGGTTACTAAGGCGCGGCTGAGCCTCAGGGGCTGTTCCTGCGCTGGGGAGAACACGCCACAGAGGATGGCCAGAGTGAGCAAATGAAATCCCACGTTGCCTCGTTCATTGAATTTCAGATAAATGACACAATGTTTCGTGCATGTCCCGCGCAATGGTGGGGGCACAATGACACAAAAAATTGTTTATCTGAAATTCCAATTCAACTGTGTCGTGCATTGTGACAACTGAGTTCGGAAAGAAGAGCCCTCCAGCTCTGCTGATACCCACCTGGCGTCTTCTCAGAGAGCAGGAGGCCCTGCCTGGGGACCCTCGGGCAGAGGAGCAGCCCATCAGCAGGGCTCACCCCGCACCTGGCCCCTCTGCAGGAGCCCCTCCGTCGCACCAGCGAGCCTGGCACGTGCTCATCCTATTGAGGAAAAAGCCCACTGCTCGATGCCTAGGAACTCAGCCATGCTGGGCAACACACACCAGGCCTTCTGGTCTGGCCCTCCGTTAGCTGTCGCCAATGCCGCTGCCACCCCTCGCCAGCAATAACGATAACCAACATCATCCGCGGGGGACAGAGGGTAAGATGACAGCAGGACATCGGGAAGATCCTGCTGATGGCAGCTCTGAACACCAAATCAGACTTCTGTTGTCATTATGGGCAGTCCCGCCAACACTCAGGTCCCAAGGTCGAATCATTCAGTCCATCAGGGCACACGGCTGGTTCTAGTTTCGAAACGCATCTAGAATCCAATCGCCTTATGGCCTCCACGCCGTCACCTCTTGTGAAATTAAGGCAGGGGCCAGCCCTCCCATGGTCGGTGCTCAGCCCAGCACCCACGGCATCTCTTCAAGTCACACGAGGCCATGTTACCTTTGACCAAAAAACACTCCTAAGGCTCCCGGTTGCACTCCGAGTACAAACCACACACTAATGACGGCCTGTTCAGCCCTCTAGGTCCACCCCCCACCCCAGGACCTCCTGCACCCTGCTCTCCCTTGCTCCTGCGGCACGGGCTCCACAGGCCACTGCCACCTGGGCCTGCCCTGGCCCTCCCCCGCCTGAGGAGAAGGCCACCTGCCTCCCAGATCACTCTCGGCCAGCTCCTCCCCTCTGCAAGCCAGGGCTTAGGGCTCATCTTCTCAATGGGGCCTGTCCTGACTGTCCTGTTTAATTCTACAGTTGATGCCCTTTCCCCTGTTCCACCACTCCCAAGCTCCATTATCCTGTCCACTGTTTCTTCCTAGCCCTTCCTTCCTAACCAGCTGTCTGTTTGTCCTGATAACTGTTTACTGTCTCTCCTCCCCTCTAGGGTGGACACCTGATGCGGCAAGGATCCGTTTGGTTCCCATGGGGTACAGACCATGCTTACTAGATGTGAGTAGAACTCACAGCCGGTGTGGGTACGTGAACATGTGTAACAGTCCTTGGCATGTGGTAAGAGCTCAGTAATTGCTTGTTAAGAGCTACTGAAATGGGTCTTCTTACAAAGGGCTCCTGACCTGTCACTTGCAGGACCTCAGGACCACCTGCCCATTTCTCGGGGCACCAGAGAAAGGGGAACAGCAAAGGAACCCAAGGGGCCCTTAGAGAAAGCCCAGAGAGAAACCCTGGTCACGTGCCAAGTTCAAAGGGCAGAGAGGAGCTGAGGTGCTGTTGGCAGGCCCTGCCATGGTCAGTTTGCGTTCTCTCTTACATACGGAACAGCCAAACCCTGGGGTACCCTACCAGCCTCCGGGCTCGTGAACTTACAAAGCAAGCTAACCCCCATCCGAGGGTCTCACAGCATAAGATGGGTCAGAAGAAACAGAACACACACCCAGAAAGACAGAGCTATTGGGATGTGCAGACACGACTTGAATTTTAATTAAAATAATAATAGCATTCAAAGAGATTCAATTGTATTGCAACACATACAAGGAGAAAAGAAAAAAAAAAAAGATTCCCTGTAAGTAAAAAACGTGATTTCCCAACTAAAAAACTCTTCAGACAAAGAAAAGGTGACTATATGATTCTTGAACTATGATGCAGAAGATCAAGCCCCAGAAATGACTAAGCAGAGAGCACGGTGTGAAGAGATGGGGGCCAGGAGGAACAGGGTGTGAGTTCACGGCTACATCCTAAGGCAAGAGAACAGAGAGACAGAGGATGGAGCATCAACAAAGGCCGCCCACTTCCAGACAGAAGCAAAAATGTGGTACATCAACTTAATGTTCTTCAGCCTTAAAAGTGAATGAAATTGCACATATAGCCACACAGATGAACCTTACTTAAACAAGTATGCTAATTGAAAGAAGCCTGTCACAAAAGGCCACACGTTATATGGTGTCATGTATATGAAATTTCAAAATAGGCAAATCCATAGAGACAGAAATTAGACTAGTGGTTGCCCAGGGTTAGGGATGATGGTTAAAGGTTTCTTTCTGGGATGATGAAAATGTTCTACAATTGATTTCCCTGATGATTGCACCAAATGTGAATATACTAAAGGCCACTAAATTGTACACATTAAGTGGGTGAGTTGTATGGCATGCAAATCATGTCTAAATAAAGTTGTAACCCCCAAAATGGAAAGAACTTCCATGCCTATCAAGTAGAAAAAGAAAAAAAACTAGAGCAAAACATCAAAATGGAGAAAAGAAAGAAAAAAGCAAAATGAAGTGTAATGGAAGGAATAATACCACGCCTGTTTGTCATTACTTTAAATATATAGAGACTGATTTCTCCAGTTAAATTAAAATGCCTATTGGGTTGTGTCAAAAATGTATATCTACTTTTATGCTATTCAAGAACCATACTTAAAATGGCAAGTAGGGATTTAAAATAATGCACCAGGCAAGGAAATGTCAGGCAGATGCAAAGAAGAAAACAGAAAAGACAAAATGAATAGAGGACAATCTGAATTTAAGGTTAAAGATATAAGAAAGGTGGAAAGGGGCAATACTAAAAGTACAGTTTGGGGAAAGATTGAAAAGGAATAAGTATGTATACACCAAACAAATAGCAGCTAAGTATTCTCACAAATGCAAGGACGTGGTAAAAATTTAGCTCTTCAAATATGAATATCTAGTAGTGAGAAAAAAAATAAACACACAGAAGATAGACACCCTTACCTCCTCCAAACAAAAAACACACGTTTTTTCTTACATCTATCTATGCCACATTATAAAAATTAATTCCATATTTGGCAACAATGAAAACCTTTACAAACTTTTCAAATTAAAGATTTAAAAAATAGTTTCATAAAATTGGACTTACATAATCAGGTAAGCAAAAACATCTTAACCATTTAGAAATTAAGAAATATACTCTTAGATTAAAGAAGAAATCAAAAGGGGGATTGAAGAAAATCTTGAAAACAATGGAAAAGAGAATATTTCACACCAAAATGTATAATGTGCCAGAAGTTATACTCTGAGGAGATTTTAGTGCCAAATGCCTTCACTATTAAAGATTTTAAAAAATAAACAGAAACAGTGTATTCATCTTAACCAATCAGAAAAAAATAGCTCAATATATTAAAAAGAAGAAGTTATAATAAAGATAAAATTTTAAGCTAAAGTATATAAAAGCAAATAAAAGAAGCATTCTTATACTCTGCATGGAATTTTCTATTAACAAATTTGAAAACCTAGAAGAACTAAATGATTTCCTAGGAAACATAAATCATCCAAATGAGTTAAGAAATAGCAAATTCAGAAAAAGTACCAAGACCAGCCAGGTTCGCAGCTGAGTTGTACCTAATCAGTACAAGGCCATTTAAAAATTTAAATATAATAAGCCAGGCCCTGGATGGTAGTACAGTGGATTGGCGCTGGCCTGTGAGCCCAAAGGTCGCTGGTTCGATTCCCAGCCAGGGCACATAACCAGGTTGCAAGCCAGGTCTCCAGCCAGGTCCATAGCTGGAGGCAGGTGAAAGGCAACCGTACACTGATGCTTCTCCCTCTCTGTCTCTCTTCCTTCCCCTCTCTCTAAAAATAATAAATAAAAATTTCAAATAATTATAAGCCCCATTCATTTTAGGAAACCGAGTATAATCTTCACACCCAAACCTGAGAGAGGTGAGATGGGGGGTAAAACAATGAACAAATCTGGGCTCAGGTGGCGCTGTCACAGGAAGCCTGAGCTGGTGTTAGCAAAGGACAGAAGCCAGCCATGGATCAAAGGCACACGCTGAGGCCAACCGGGGCTCATTCTAGGAACGGAAGGGGAGCACAATACCAAGAAATCAATAAAATGTACTTTGTCAATAAATTAAACGTGGAAAAAAAAACCCTAGGAGGCCATAGCAATGAAAGCATTTTGATAGTTTGCGTCCGGGCCTCCCATTGTCATGTGGGTTATAGGACAGAGGTAGGCGGTGAGAGACGCTCTAACAGAAAAAAAGGAGCGCATTTAAAACCTATGTACCATGTTATTGCCTGTAAATAAAATTAGCAAGAAGAAAAGGACTTCTTTGTTTTTAAAATAACCATCACTGGTTGCTTTTAAGCCATTGCTGGCTTTCCCAAGTCTGGTTTGTGACTGAGGACCTGAGTGACTCTTCCCCCACCCGTCCCGGAATGCAGAAGGCGCTCAAAGCCGGGAGACACTCGCTAACCACCCTCCCAAAGAGTCCACCTAGCAAGGTTTTTGAGAAAATCATGCTTTTTACCCCAGTCCCATGTATTTTCTTCCAAAGTCCGCTTTTTGAACGGGAGAAAGCTGGTTTCCTCCAGCTCTGGTTACTCCTAAACTAATTCCATTGTAATTCTTCCACCATGGTAGCTTTTTGAAGGCTCTGCGACATCAGAATTGCATTCACCGAGGGGTTTCCTTGTCACCTTCTGAGAGAGGGTGGGACTGAACACAGGTAAGGGTGGGGATGGATTCTCTCTGAGGCCTTGGTCACTTGCCCATGGTCTCTCCCCACTCTGACCAGGGTTCCAGATCAAGGCCGTTGACAGGCGGGAGTGTGGCAGATTCCGGGGTTTCTCAGGAACTGGGAGCCGCAGCAGAGGGAGGGGGAGACCACATGGGTAGGTTTGGGGGCCTCCCACCCAGGATTCAGAGCTAGCTGTCTGGTTTCCATTGGTTTATATGTGTCCTGCGTTCGGCCTCTCAAGGGTTTCTTGTTGCTACAAAGGTTTTAAGACTTTCCAAATAGCACAGTAACTCATCATGGGCACTTTGGCAACACAAGAAAAGGTCATTTAAAGGAATAAAATGAAAGCTTCCTCGATGAGGCATCAGCACTGGGCCTCCCCACACGTCCTTACTGATTCTCACAGCTCTGGGAAGGAAGGTGCTCAGCACACAGGTGGCAGCTCCAAAGCCACCTGCCCAGGTGCTGTCGGCCGGCACGCAGCTGGGCCCACCCTCTCTCCAGCCACAAACTAGCCACCATGTCCCTTTAAACACTTACAGCTTCCAAGCATCCAGATGCAAGTAAATTGTCTAGAACATCCTACGCCCAGGCCTTACCTGCATCACCTCACCTGCCCACGGCCCACGTTATGGAAGCAATTTCACTGAGAGAAAGATCATTCATTCCTGTTCTCTAGGTTCTCTTTTCCACTCCTTCCCCTCGTGAATCCTTGCTCAGTGATTCAGCAAACAGCCCAGTGACTTGAGGTTGCTTCCCCACCCATCTCTTCTCATTTTCTTCGGTTGGTACCAGCAAAGGGTCTACCGGCAGCCCTAACCTCCTCCCTGCAGATGGGTGATGGTGTGAACGGGAGAGTTCATTTGCTGCCCACGTAAATTGAGTCCATGACAAACAGGCCTGATACACGTGTGACTCTGCTCCTAACGGTGATTCAGGCACGAGATCCTTTCATCTGGGGGCCCTAACATCCCTGCCTGTGGCTCAGAGCCACCTCCCCCAGAGTCAGGTTGGGGAGGGATCCCCACTTCTGCTCACTTTGCACTGCCCAGAATCCAGGCAGTGGCCCCATGTCCAGCCAGGGGGGCGGGAAAGGGCAGGCAGCCACCACCTGGATGACAGGCAGAGGGTAAACAGACTTGGAGAAGACAGTGGAGTCCCTTGAAGAGACTTGTTATTAACTAGTTGATCTGACCAGAATATACCATGTCCCACACTCACTAAGTATGACAGATGCTGCCTTGTCCCCTAGTCAAAGGGACCAGTCTACTCTATGTCACTTAACCCCTTGATGACTCTGATGCCTCATGCTAAAAATAGGGATAATAGCCCTGGACGGTGTGGCTCATTCATCCCCAGTCAGGGTGTGTACTCTGGTCAGGACACATATGAGAAGACAACCAATTGATGTTTCTCTCACACATCAATGCGTGTGTGTGTGTGTGTGTGTGTGTGTGTGTGTCTCCACCCGCCTTCCTTCCCCTTTCTCTAAAAGCAATGAAAAAATAGCCTAGGGTGAGGATAAATTTTTTTTTAATAATAAGGATAATAATAGTGTTTATCTCATAAGATCTTTACGAGGATTGCATAGGTTAGAAAGTTCTTAGAAAACATATATACACACACACATACATATACGAACTAGCAAGCAGGCAGGTTGCTGAAGCCCAAGGGTTGGGGCATTCCCCAGAGGCCAACAAACTCAGTCTTCCACCCTGGGCAGAAATCCCCATGACACCCCCCACCAAAAGTGCTCAGTGCCATCCTAGTAAGGAATTTACTCCCTTAGGAGACACGCCACCCACTCTTCCATTATTTTGGATGTTAAAAATGCTCAGCTCCTTGCAAACGTGTCTTCAGTGATGCTAAATCCCACCCTTCACATCTACTTTGGCATCCATCTATTGCTTTGTTCTTTCATTTATTTGTTCATTCCTTCAACAAAACTTGACGACTTGCCATGTTCTAACCAAGATGTCCAAGGTTTCAGCCCACCTGAGAAATAAGTTAACATATACAGTTGCAAAAAGGGACCAGAGGGATGTTGGTGATTTTAGGTTCTTGGAGACAGTGACATTTGAACCAAGACCAAACCAAAGAGCAATGGCTCCCATTCAAGTATCAGGAATATTCCAGCTGAGGGTTGACCAGGTGCAGAGAGGAGACTCAGATAGATCATGTGGCTGGAAGAGTGTTGATGGTGACCAGAGGTGACACTGGAGAGGAAGGCTAGGATGACCTGGGCCTTAGAGGCCTGAGGAGGACTCCAAAATTCCTTTCAGCTTGAATTGGGAGCCATCGACAGGTTTGAAGCAGAGAAGTCAGTGGATGAGCTTTTATTTGTAAGAAGCTCCTCTTCCACAGCAAATGGGGGGAGAGATGGGGCGGGGCAGGCATGGGAGACTCAAGACTGGAGGCTGGGGCCAAGCTGACGAAGGTTCCAGTTTCCAGCCAAGGGGTGATGCCGGCTTCTTAAAGCTGGTGGCTATGATGTGTAACAAGAAGTGGAAGGATTTGTGGTTTTAAACTCATTAATAAAACAACTTGTCAAACATATACCTAAATGTGGCCAGATACTCATACTTCTGCAGCAATTTTTCCTGGAATTCACAAGCAAAGGGGAAGAGGTTCTTTATACCATGTACCAGTCCAGGCAGAGCCTCCCTTTACATTATAGAGTGTTTTTGGTATTCTGTTCTCTTCTTCTTTCATCGTGACAGCTTCCCCCCCAGACAATACTGTACTTCCTTTGGCCAATAAAGGTTTTGCAACATGAGCTTTGGTTATCATTTTCCTTCTTCCTTCCTTAAAGGAAAGACCCCATTGCTTCTCTGTGAATCCTACCCTGTGTAAGCCCTTATTTCTCACCAAACCTGACAAATTGTCCTCCCCGTGGGTCTGAGCATCTACTAGGTTGATTCCATGCCTGAACTTGGAGTTCCCATTCTAGCTCCAGCTACGTGCAATGGTGGCAAATTCAAATGTCAAATTTCAGGGGTGTAGGGGTGAGTGGGGCTGCCTACAGGTAGAGATGGCATACCTTCTCTGCCCCTCCTGGCCTTGCCCATGTTGCTCCCTGGTTTGATGTGCCCTTTTCCTTCCTCTTTAGTTCTTATTCTCCTCACATGGAGTTGAGGGGCCACCTCTGTCAGAGGCCCTTCCTCCATGCAGCTTGGTTGGGTGACAGCCCTATGGCAAACTATCTAAATCCATGTGCTTTCACCCAGCACCCTAATTGCCTTTCCTCCCCTTGGCCTCTCCTGCTGGACCCCAGGGGGCATTCTTATTTATGGTTTTATCCCAGCAGGGTTCCACATGTTTGCTGACCATACAGGGCACATCTCCTACGTTTCTGGCAGGTATCTAAATGGGAAGGAGCAAGGTCTGGGGGTACACATGACGGCCACACCAGAGGAAGGGCTGCTACTGGCCTTCGGTGGGTAGAGGCCAGGAGTGCAACTAACCATCCTGTGGCAAAGAGTCATCCAGTGCGTAAGAGTGCCCAGGGTGAAGCATTCACCTATGACCCAGCATTCGTATCCTAGGTATGTAAGACCAAGGGAAATGACATGTTTGTCAGAAACAGACAAGAATGTGTGTAGCAGCTTTATTCATAAAAGCCCCGATCTGGAAACCACCCACAAATCTACTGATAGGATAATGGGAGTATTTACACAGCAACATAAAAACAGCCTTGGCCAGGTTGCTCAGTGGGTTGGAGTACCAGCTGTACACCAAAGGGTTACAGGTTCGATTCCCGGTCAGGGCATGAACCCACGTACCTAAGGAGTGGGTTTGATTCCCAGTAGGGATGGGTGCAGGAGGCAACCAAACAATGTTTCTCTCTCACATCGATCTTTGTCTCTTTCCTTCCCCCTTCTCTCTCTCTAAAATCAAAGAACATGTCCTTGGGTGAGAATTTAAAAATAATAATAATAAATAAATAAAAATAAAGACTGCTACATGCAGTAACATGAATGAATCTCATGATGTGATGATGAGCAAAAGGACCAGGTGATGGCGATACAGACAGCAGAGCCTCAGAAGGGGGGCGGGTGCAGAACGGGAAAAGGCAGGAGGGGATCCTCTGGACACTGGGCACACCCTTGATCTGGATCGGGGTGGTGTCACGTGCCACGCGCTGCACACCGAGACATGGGCACTGTCTGTGTCCCACTGCAATAGCTGTTCAATGGCACACCCCTCTGAGCCACCCTACCAGTGCTTGGTCTGCTGCCGTACAAGCAGGATTTTCTAACGGGCCTTCCTGGTATGCTGCTAGCAGGGGTGTGTGGGGAAAGGGCATTTCTGGAAGCTACTTCGCAGCTTGTACCAACAACCTTAATGTACAAAATCCATAATTCAGTTCCATTTTGATCATTGTATGCTAAGGAATATATTAATATTAAAGATGTGCATATAAACGTAAGCTTCAAGAACATTCATCATAGCAAAATAAACATGAATAAATAAATATATATGTAAATAAATGGGAGCAGTGCAATAAACTCAATGTCCACCCAAAGGGAACTGTACAGTATTATGGATTCATTAAAATGACATTTTAAACTTTAAGTGGAAGATATATACAATGTATTAATTAGAATTAAAAAGCAGGCCAACCAATAACATGTAATCTAAGCTAATGAAGGATAAACTCAGTTTGTTAACTGTGACCCCCTCTGGGTAATGGGGGATTAAGGGACTTCTCAACATTTATCATTTTACTTTCTGGGTTTTTTTTCTAAAATAAATATTGCTTATTAATAAAACAAAGTACATATACTCAGTGGATTGGTACCAGCCTGTGAACTCAAAGGTCACCAGTTCGATTCCCAGCCAGGGCACATAACCAGGTTGCAAGCCAGGTCTCCAGCCAGGCCTGTAGCTGGAAGCAGGTGAAAGGCAACCATACATTGATGCTTCTCCCCTTTCTTCCTCCCTTCCTGCCCTTCTCTCTCTCAGGATAATGAATAAAATCTTTTAAAAAATAAAAAAAAGAAAGTACATATAATGAGTTTTAGACTTTGACACTGAGTAGGAGATCTCATGCAACCCCAGGAAGCCGGTGTATTCAAAGCCCTACCCCACAGGGAAACTCTGGCCCCCCATCCCGTGGCTCCACCCAGGTGGCGGTAGAATCTGGGAGCTGGACCTGATTCTGTCTACCATTCCGCACCCCAAAGTTGGCACTGGCTCCACAAATCCATGCATGTGTTAAGCCTCACGGAACTGTAAGCCACTCCCCCAAAAGTTAAAGTAATTCCATGTATAAATATGAAAATAAATACGTTGGACTGAAAAAGTTCTGGGTTTATAAAAGGGAGAGGGGTACCTTTCCTGAATACTCAGGTCTGACTAGTTGGGTGGTGATCGTTAAACCCAGACATCTTATCAGCCCCCAGGTTCTGCCTGAAAAGACCCATCTGTTGTCCTCTGTCAAGTGGAGGTCTGGGAAAGCATGGGACAGGCCAAGCTGGGGAGTCTTATCCTCATGGGAGCTCAGGTTTGCCGTCACACAGAAGCAGACTCCTGCGAAAGAGCGAAAGGCCTCCTCCAGGAAGCTCCTTTTGGTTTCTGTGGCCTGTCACATACCTGATGGTCGTGGAGCACTGCATAAGGTTTGATTTAAGATTTGAGGTCCTGGGGCCATAGAGCTAAAGGAGGGATACACCTTACGACTCGACAGGGGTCCAGGTAGCTTTGCTCAGAAACCCCAGTCCAGGAAAGGGTCTCAGTGAATTTCAGTTTTAAGGGAAGCATTTTTCTCTCTTTACTTGTTAGCCAAAAAGACTTGAAACCAAATGAGCCAATGAGAACTCTAAAGATAAAACATTGAACAGTGTTAATTTCCAAAGCCATGTGTTCCTCTCCTGCTGCTCCAGGTCATACCCTGTCACTGAATGATCACAGAGGGCTGCTGACATGCAATGCAGGAATCAAACTCCTCTGAAGTCCAACCTCTAACGGAAAGAGGAAACAGCACAGATCCCAACCAGCACCACAAAGCACTGGCTGTTCCTGTGAATCTGCCTGTTCTTTGCCTCCTCAGAGAGAACAAATCACAAAACAGAATAAAAAAACCAAAAGGGCAGAAGCCCAGAAAGCAGCCAGGCCTGACTCTCATGCAGTTTTCAAAGAGTGCGCTTGTATCTGTCCTGGGTATTTGCAGAATGGGCACAGAGGCTGGCAGCTCGTGGGGTTACTTTAGGGCAGGGGTGTCAAACTCATGGTCACCTGAGGCCACATCGGCCTTGCGGTTGCCTTCAAAGGGCCAAATGTCATTTTAGGACTATATAAATGTAACAGCTCCTTAACAGTTAAGTGAGCTGGGTAGAAACAAGGTGCCAGGGGGGATAAAACAAGGTGGAGGGCCGGATTCAGCCCTTGCGTTTGCCACGCATGCTTTAGGGGAACTCGTTGCAAAGTCAGGCTGGAAGAGGGTCTGGGACCTGAGCTCCCAATAAGCAGCTCCGGCTCTCAGGCTGACCCTCCATCTCTACAGGGGTTAAAAGCCTGTCAGCCAGCTTTGTATTTAAATCATCCCTAGGGATCCCACACCTCCAGGCAGAGCCAGAACTTGGGGAAGGAGAGAGAAGGGTGAGAGAGGACCCTCTCCACCCATAATTGTTGGCTGCATTCTGGAGAGCTTGATCCAGGAAGCTCAATACACTGAAAAGCAAACCAAAATAGAAGAAAGACGAAGATGATTGGAACAGCCTGGTGAGCAGTTAGGAGTCTCAACCTTAACCACAGAGATGCTTACCTCTTCCTTCCCCCCACCACCCCCTCAGCTGGGTACCAAGTGTCCTCCCTCCCTTTCTAATGCAGATCAAAGGCACAATGGTTATAATCTCTTTGTGACAGAAGAAACCAGCGTAAGCAATGCAGCTGCACATAGGACCCGGTGGCACACACACATGTACACATGTACACACAACAGAAGGCAGGCAGGACGCCTGTTCAATAGATGGGAATCCTTTGCTCTCCTCACCCATCAGCAACATCAATTTCTGTTACAAATTTTCCATTATGAAGGTTGATTACAGATCAAAATGCCACCCTCTTCTTGCTCCCTTCCCGCTCTCTGGCCCAGTGAGATGTGTTAATAAACTGGGGAACAAAGACAGAAGAGAGATCTAGGCTGCATTCCTCCAAAGGGGGCACAGACTCTTCCAGAGCATCTTAGACACTGTACTTTGATAAACCTGCAGGCTGAACCTCTTTGCTCTCAGAGTAGCCAGGGTGCAGCTAACAGCCTCTTAATAAAAACATCCATCTCTCTCTCCACCCCACTAGGTGCAAAGATTTTCTCTGAGTAGCCAAGTATTTCTGCATCTATTTTCAGCCCCCATAAATCATATTGCATTGTTTTGGGGAGTCTGAATCCATGCTTAATAAGCCATCAACCTTTTTCCTCCGCCTCCACCTCCACCCCAAATTTTCCTTAGGAACAAAGGTGTAATACGGAAGAAAGGAAATTCTTAATTAGAGCTGGATTTTTCAAGTAAGCTCCCACACATGACAGGAAGACAAAATCAGGTATAAATACCATCCAGTAACCACGAATGTCTTTGGTTCAAGTGCCTGACTGGGAGTCTCAGGTTCAGGTGTGAACTCCATGGACAACCTGAAGAAAGCAGAATTTGAACCTAATGCCAACTGACATGTAATACTGCTCTCTGTGACTATGTAAGTGCTGCAGTGGCCAGATTAAATTGCTCTGCTGCAGAATGTCTCCCGTTTATAGGCTACTGAGAAATATAATATTGCTTAAAATGTATTCCAGTGTGTTCATCCTCTCTCTCACACCAGGGCACACACGAATCTTATTCCTAACTAGACTTAACCTAACATAATTCCACTACTTCCGCCTGAGATATCAGGAGACTTGCTGTGTTCTCTCCCAGGTGGACATGCATCTCAAGTGTTCCAAGTGCAAAGGTTGGATCACAGACGCTTCTGGCATCAAGCCTGCCAAACCAGGGCTCTGGGTAGGTACAATTCTTAAAGAGCCAAGATGGAAAACAGCTTTCCAGGGCTGAGAGACCTGATGGCCTTCTAAAAACGAAGTGTAGGGGGTGTAAAAGCAGGAAACAGAGAGATGTGACTTGGAAGATTCCAAGACTCAGTTAAAGCCCAAATGAAAACATGTTCCTCTTATTAAACGTAACGACCCCCAAGCACTGCCCAGCTAAGTTGGACTTGTAAGCTCCGATGCAGCTCAGCACAGCCACACTGCAGCCTGCCTGTCTGCTCCAGGCCTGCAGACCACTCCCTGCTAAGAGAGTCCAGCCAGCCCTACAGGCCTAGCAGCAGACTGCAGCTTCGTGTCGGGATCCAAGACCGGCACCAGCCAGGGGTCCCCTGGGCCTGCCCCCTGCGTGCGGTATTCCTGTCCGATTGAACAGGGGTCAGGGAGAGCCCCATCACCATCAGCACCATCGTGCTCAGTGCGGCCACTCCCTGGCCCTGAACCGGTTGTACACACTTCTGTCCAGGACAATGGCGTGCAGCATCGAGGGCCTGCCCCAGCAGGTTGCAGAGCGAGGAACAGAAGCTGCAGAGGCCAGCTGGAAAGCACTTGTCTCCACCGCTCAGAGTGCCCAGCCGGGTAAGTAGTGATTATTTTAAAACGCCACTCCCGCAAAAGCAGGTAGTAATAAGGTCCTCAGGAAGTCACCTATCTGCCAACACCCGTGCAACCTTCTCCAAGTCTCAGGCGCTGATCTGTGGCCAATTGTGGTGAGCAGAACGCCCGAGGAAGTGTCTTCTGCTGTAAGAGCTGACACCTTAACGCTGCTATACTGGTCCCTTGGCTCTTTCCTATTCTTAACAAGAGATCTCAAATGGAATGGACAGCGAAAGTTCCCCAGATCAACTGGAGAAAACTATGGACACCATGGATTGGTGGATGGATGGTCCTTCAGGTGCCCTGAGGCCTGGCCTCACCCCTGGCACCCAGGCAGGGCCTGCCCCCCCCCACCCCGGGGGCGCCATCAATACAAAGTGACTGTCCCCACCCAAGTCATGTCCGATTTTCAGAATCCCCCCAACTAGGCCAGCCTACCCTCTAACTCAGCCCCGAGGGGCAAGCCCACAGGTGTGACTGGCTTCTGCTGTAGGGCAGGGGACACTCCTAGCAAGTGCAGGCAGCTCCCCACCCACCTGTCCTGGCCCGTACAGAATGCCAGCCGGGGCCTCCGCCGCATCCCCTCCATCCGCGAGGAAGTCGCGGCCCCCCACTCCGCCCCGCGCCGTCAGACCGACTCCCGAACTTGAAATTCCAGCTCCCGCAGCCTCATTTCATTTGTTTCCTGAAACGCCCAGCTGCCTTCGACCCGGCGGGTCCAAGGAGCATCTGGAATTCCCCCGCCCCGGCGATCACGCCTCGCCAGCCGGGGCCCCCGCCGCGCCCCGCGCCCCGCGCCCGGCCGCGCCCCGCACCCCGCGCCCCACGCCCCGCGCCCCGCGCCTTACCGCCGGTGTCCTGGAAGCTCGGGGGCGGGCGGTCCCGCAGCGCGGCGCTCCAGCCCGCGCCCGTCTCGTCCTCCTCCGGCTCCTGCGCGGCGGGGCCCCAGGGCGGCGGCGGGGCGCCGGGGGCCCGCGGGGGCCCGGGGCGCTCGTGCTCGTCGTCCGAGGAGGCGGCGGAGGAGGAGCGCGAGGCGGCCGAGGTGCTGTAGAAGGGGTTCCCGCCGCTGTCCGGGCCCGACTCGCCGAACACGTCGTCCGAGATGTGCAGGCTCTCGTAGCGCGCGCGGGCCGCCTCGAGCAGCGCCGGGGCCCTCCTCCGCGGCCCCCCGCCGCCCTCGGCCATGGCCCCGGCCGCCGCCCGCGAGCCCGTCCCCCACAGCGCCTCCCAGCCGCACGCGCCGGGCCCCGGGCCCGCGCCGCGGCCCGCCGTCCCCCACCAGCGCAGCCCGCAGCACAGCGCCCGCCGCCCCGCGCCCGGCCGGCCTGCCGTCTTGGCCGCTTCGGGCCCCGCGCCCGGGGAAGCGCCCTCAGAGCTCGGGCGCCGCCGCCTGCGGGCCGCGGCGGGAGGCAGGGTTTGCGACTAGGACCCCGCTGCGTCTCCTCGGCGCCCGCCGCGTCCCCACGCCCGCCCCGCGGCACCGGCGCTCGCCCAGCGACCTTCTCGGGCGCCAGATGACAGGGCTGGCCCCGCCCCCTCTCACCTCCAGCCCTCTGGCCAATGGGGAGCCAGGCCGGGCTGGGTGGGCGGGCCCTGCGCGGGGTGCCCCACCCTCCTCAGCCCCGAGGGGCGGGGCTCGCAGCAAGACCAGCAGGAGTGGGGAGGGCGGCCGCGGCTTGGACCAGACCCCCAGCCTGCAGGGGAGTGTCGCCCCGGACGACAGCCCCCCAGCCCCGTGATGCCCTTTAGGATGAGTGTGTAGGGGACTCAGTGTGTTCTTTCGGCCGCCTGAACCCGCAGTCCTTCTCCGAGTCTCGGGGCTCGGGGTCCGCTCCTTAGTGCGCGCGGGGGATGGGGAGGAACCGGGGAGCTGTCCCCTCCTGTGGTTCTGAACCGGACGCGGCCCAAGCGCTCCGGGTAGGCGTGGGCCCCCGCTGCTGTGGCGGCGGCTTCTCAGCGGTCTCAGCCCGCTGCGCAGCGTGTTCCTATCAACACAGGGCTGTCTGGCTTCCGGGAATCTTGCTCTAATGAGGACCCGGCCTGGCTGGTCCATTTCTGGAGCCAGATGCTTAACTTAGTCTCGCTTCAATGCCCCTATAATTTGAGGGTAGCAGCATCTGGATTCAGGCAGTCATTCCTCATTGCCTTTGACATTTGACATCTTTTAAACTCAGCATATTTCTTCCTAACAAAATACAGGTTACTCTTAACGCCACTCCTTCAACATCCCCTTCACTCATATATTTGACAAACTCGTCTATTAAAATACAGCACAATTACCCAGGATTCAGGGCTCTGATAAGCAATAAAACCAAAAGATTTCCTCCATTTGGCCACCCGTTCCTTGGTCAGAAGTGTGTGGCAGTCATCCTGTTGATGGCAGTGCACATGACCCATCTGTCTTGTCTTCTTGCTCCCACAACTAGTGCAATATGTCACATTGATGGAAATCGGGCCATAAAGTCACTTTCACTCCGCAGTAAAATAAACCCACAGAGATGCAAAGGGCTTACAAATTCGACTGGGCATTAACTAAGTAATCACACAAAACTGAAGAGCAAAGAGCATGTTGCTATTTCTCGGCATCCATCAAAAATGAAGGTGTAGGGAACATTCTGCCGCCGAAGTCAATTCTATGGTCAGGCAGGCAGCCCCTGCTCTTCACTTCTCCTCCCCAAACCAGGGTCACTGTCCCGTCATGAGTTCACGACAGTCACCGAAACACAATATATAAAAAGGAAGGGATTCGCTTAACATTACTCACTATGTGGATTGGCTGACAAATGAGAAACTGTTTGCAAAGCACCTTAACCCTCTTGAAAAAAATTATGCGGCACAGGAAGAAGGGAAAAAACTGGTTTCCACCCTATCTATATATTGTTCTAACCAAAGATTTTGAAGAGGGTACATGCGTCAGATTAAACAAAAGCATAGACTGAAGATGCAAGGATCAAAATAAGACTCCATAGTTCAAACACAAATTCTGCAATTAGAAATTAGGTTAAAAAAAAAGAAAAGAAAAAGAAATAGGGTAAGACTTTTGTAGGATTTTGTGTTATATCTATTAAAAATAATTGAGTGATCCAGAAGAAATAGAATACAAGGGAAAGAACTCTTTTTTCTTTAGTACAGGTAGCCAATAGAAAGGTCAGGCGAGTGTGTGTTTTTAAAAAAAGGGATTGTTTTGTTACCCACAGGAAGCCCAAAACAGAGCAATAATTGTTCCAAGAATGGACACAATCATCTCCATCTTTAATTTACATTTGTATGATCGGGGCCTTTGGGCTTCCTAGGTTCACAAATGCTTGTAGCTCCACACTGCATGCAATGTTGGGAAGAGGATTATGTGGTCGCAGAAGAAAGAGACTAGGAAATCAAATGATTACTCCAAAGCTTGTCACGTAAAAATGAGAGGATTACTTTAGTTTAGAATCAAGTCTTTTACATTTTATTTTGTTCAAGCAAGTGTTTCTGACCAAGTAAAAATATTCCGCCCAAAAATATTCCAGCAGACAGGTGGCTGTTTCTCTGTGTGGAGGGAGAAAAGGAAAGGGGAGAAAACAAAGCTGAATCTTTCCATCTGCCTGGCAACCTCCTTCTTTTTTTTTTTTATTTTTTTTTTAAGATTTTATTTCATTAATTTTAGAAAGAGGGGAAGGGAGAGAAGCAGAGAGGGAGAGAGAGAGACATCAATGTATGGTTGCTTTTCACCTGCCTCCCACCACAGACCTGACTGGAGACCTGTTCTGCAACCTTGTTATGTGCCCTGGCTGGGGAATCGAACTTGCGACCTTTGGGTTCACAGGCCGGGGCCATATCCATTGTGCTACCAGCCAGGGCAGCAACCTCCTTCTTAAGGCTCACAGTATGATTCTACATCATTAACTTTTATAAGTAACATTATCTGTGAAGGTAACTATAGAACCAATATTATACTGACATCTTTTCATTTTTAGTCACTTGAAAACATCTTCCAAATAATAAAACTTTGTAATATAATTAAATAATTTTAGATTAACATTGAGATTTTTGTTTATGGTCTTCCCAAAGAGCTCCAGGTATTAAGAACAATCCATTTGCATAGTAGACTCCTTAGGTTTTGTTAAACCTGGGGTCCCTGCTTTTATGCAACCAGGATTAAGAGACGTAGTTCATTTTTTCTGAACCTCTTTTCATGGTATTGTGCATCACTGTTTGATGTGTCACCATGAAAGAAAAGTGCTATCATTTAAACTTTATGATACATGTTTTCTTTTCCCTGATAATTTTAATTAAAATTTCTTGCAAAACCTCTTTAATAATTCGACAGAGCTTTATCATGTATCACTCACTCTAAAACATACATGAAAATAAAACTGTAAGTTAAGCCCTAGCTGGTGGCACAATGGATAAGCCCCAGCCTGCAAACCCCAAGGTCGCTGATTCGATTCCCAGCCAGGGCACATAACTAGGTTGCAGGCCAGGTCCCCAACCAGGTCCCCAACCAGGTCTGTAGCTGGAAGCAGGTGAAAGGCAACCGTACACTCATGTTTCTTTCCCTCTCTGCCTTCCTCCCTTCCCCTCTCTATAAAAATAATAAATAAAATCTTTTTTTAAATGTATGTTAAAATAATTGGTTGTTTTCCTAAAACATCACATTTAGAATCTCATCATTCTTACATACTTAAAAAAAACAAACAAACAAACAAACAAAAAACCCTCATAGGGGGATATGTTTATTGATTTGAGAGAGAGAGAGAAATATCAACATGAGAGAGAAACATTGATTGGTCCAGGGAACGAACCCAGCACCTTTTGGTTGTATGGGAGAATGCTTCAACCAACTGAGCCAACCCACCAGGGCCTCATGTACTTTCTAACTGAGAGTTTTGGATACCAAAGATTTCCCCACAATACGTTCTTTTGAGCCACCAGGGCCTCTGTCATGCCACACTTCTTATAAAAGCTCATCCAAATTGCTGCCCCTGAATTCTGCGTGGCTTGATGCTGGTGGGGTTTTTTTTTTTTTTTTTTCCCAACCTCATGCAAGATTTTTATACAATGTCCAGGTTTATTTTCTTTCTTAAAATGGTCTTCAAAAGGCCTATGGCCTAGAGTGCTGATGGGGTAGAGATGACCAGGCAGGCCCAGGAATGGTAAAGTAACCAAGCTGTCACAGGCCTGGGGTGTAGTAACTTCTTAGGGACATCCACAAGTTCAACACTGACAATAAGACGATTCCTAACGTTGAAGAGGTAACATGTGAAAAAGGAACAAAGCATGTAGGGGCATCGTAGAATCAACAAAATAAGGTATATTTCTTCCTGTCCGTACTTTTATAATCTTTGCTTTTGCAAATGGCCAAGCTGCTGCAGGGAACAAAAATCCTAAGGTGGTGCAGATAAACTGCCAGCCCCAGAGTGCAAGAACCAGGTCAGATGGGGGAAGTCCGTGTGTGGGTGGGTCACTATGGAGGGAGGAAGCAGAGGTGGAGGCAGGCAGCCGCTGGTTCTCATCCAAATGATGGGGCTAGTCAAGGAGACGTTCCTGGAAATGAAAGGGGAAGGAGAGAAGTAAGACCCTTAGCTGCTGAATCTTGGCCAACATGTGGGGAAGGAAGTTGTAAGCACATGTGTAGGGCACAGCGTGACATTTGGGGTCATATCTGACATAGGAGCCTAAGGATCCACCTTGCTCAACATGATTTTATATGATGAATTTATCTAGGAGCCAACCCAGAGAAGCAAAGAGAGAAGAAATAGGGCAGTACAAGGAGAAACTCGTGGGGGAGAAATTCACTTCTGTTGGGATTGAGATACTTTGACATTTCTATTGATTAACTGATTAAGAGACACTATAAGGGGGTAAGTAAATGGCTCCTTATTATCAGTTTTTTTTCTCTTCTGAGTAGTTTAGATAATTAAAATCTCCACAAAATAACTTGCTGCGATTAGAACCCCACAAAGTGGCACAAACAACTCTGATTAGAGTTGCAACCTACTTTTTATTCCCAGGGTTTGAAATCAATTTTTTTTTTAAACAAGGGAACATTTTGATACATTTAGAGTGAAGAAAAAAATACATACCAGAACTTAGCTTTTAGCTTTCTAAGAAAATGGGATTGTTTATGGAGTTAAGGCTGATTCCAAGCCCTTCCCACTACTGTGTACATTTGTCATGTGTCCTCTCCCTGCCCCCTGAAAGCACATCCAACCTCCAATCCACTTGTCCTCCAACAAGAGAAAAGGATCTGATGTAAGTACCATCCCTGAAGTTCTTTTTTCTTTCTTTCTTTTTTTTTTTTTAAGTGGAAATGGCAGAGGGAGATTGGTGTTTCACACAAAATAGTGAATTGCTAAGCAACTCAGGTATTCCAAGAAACAGGGAGAGATGCTCCTTGCTAGAGAGGAGACTTTATCAGCATTCCTGAACATATAAACCAGTATGTAGCTGGACTTGACATAAATTGGAATTTCTGAGTCAAATTCTAGCTAGATTATTGAGCTGATATATTGTTGTAGATTTGCTGTAAACCAGACATCTCACCCTCAAGTTTTTTACAGTGAGAATGGCCCAAGGATGGTGTGAAAGGCTAGTGCCTGCAGACCCACTAGCACACCGGAATAGTTTCCTCAGTAGGATGTAATCTGTGTTCTCAATGTGGAATAAAGAGAAGAGAATTCCAAAAGGAAATACTCTTATTGGGACTTTCATTAAATTTACCGTAACCTCCAACCATTCCTCTCTCTTCATTTGCAATATATTTTTAATATCTTTTTGAAGATTTTATTTATTACTTTTATGGAGAGGGGAAGGGAGAGAGGCAGAGAGGGGGAGAGACATCAATGTATGGTTGCCTTTCACCTGCCTCCAGCTATAGAGCTGGCTGGAGACCTGGCTTGCAACCTGGTTATGTGCCCTGGCTGGGAATCGAACCAGCGACCTTTGGGTTCACAGGCCGGTGCCTTATCCACTGTGCCACCAGCCAGGGACCACCCCCCCCCCTTTTTTTTTTTTTTAATAAGCAGTAATGTTGGGATTGATAATGCCCTTGGTTGCAATGAGCAACTCAATTACCAAAACACTGGCCTCTAACATGTCTCCCAATTATTAAAACAGATGAGCTAACAGGTTAGAAAAATGTCCACAAGGTTGCAATAAAAAGGATTTTTCACTTTATTCTAGCTGGTTCAGTGCAGATATTCCCTTTCCAACAACATTCCAAATAGTGGGCATTTTTCAGAGATACCATTTGGTTCTTTATATAAGGCTAAAAAAATGGAGGTGGATAAAAATGACAATCGCCTTTTACGGGTGCCTTCTGCAATCCAGAAACTGTGCTAAATGGCCTGCCTGGAGCATCTAACGTAATCCTCACAGCAAACACTGTGAGGCCAGTATTCTCTTTATCCTCCTTATATGGGTGATAAAACTGCTGCTTAGAATTGGTACTTGGGCAGTTTGGCTCCAGACCGAACTCTTCATGGCAGCCACCTGTAGTGTTTTGCTTGTCACCTGCTCCCCACATGACTCCCATGTAGGGACAATCAGCAATGCCTAAACTACAGTGGCTGAGCTGAGAGGTGACTGTTAGCAATAATTACGTATTTCCAGGGTGGAAGTGCTGCCTTATATGTTCTCCTTCAGCTCTTTCCCCTGCAGGAAAGTATCCACCCTTCAAACCATCAGTGCTGTTAAGGGCAGATGAGTTGAGCTGCTGGGATTGCAGGCAGTTGACTGTGTCATGCATACTTCTTTCAGAAAACCTAAGGAGCATCCACTTGGAGACAAGAAAGGATGATGGCAGAAAGCTAAGAGGGACTCCCCAAAATATTTCTGGGCCAATAATGACCACCAGCCCCTATGTTACCCTTATGGTCATTTCATTGGATCTTGGAAGATTAGTTGGCCCCTCAGCAATCAGGAGCTCCCAGGATAGGTCAGTATGTTACCCCATTTGCTGTAATTCCACAGTTTGAATGTGTTTATCAGGCTCTTTCCTAAGAAAGCCATTATAAGGGGAAGAGTGACTTGGTGGGCAGGAAGGTCTCAGGAGGGTTGGAGGCGACACATTTGTAGAAAGAAGCTTGCTATGGACCAAGGATTTCCCAGGAGTGCCCACACCCCTCCACAGCTTGCAGACCTGCTCCCAGAATTCTTCCCAGCCATGCCCAGCCAGCTGCCTCCTCCTCTAAGCTACAGGACTCTTTCTAGAGCCCTTTGCTGCACCTAGGAAAGACCAGTTATGACTTCTTATTCTTTCAACCTCTGGTTTTGCCTCCCTGGCCATCAAAGACTCAGCCCATCCTGACATTTGGGCAGCTAACCTCAGGCAACAGGCCACACACTGGGCATAGAACGTTAGGTAAGTAATCTTTTGTTGTTGATCCTTATTTGTAACATCTGAAAAGTGGGAATGTTGTCAATGTTCATTAAAAGAATGTTTATGAGTTATCGTGGAGCAGAGGAAAACCTCTGGTGTGCATATCATATTTCAGATACTGCTTATATATTTTTATTTCTACATGTATATATAGACAAGAATGTATATGTGGAACTATAACATAAATACAGCCAATATAATTCATATTTATCTCAAGATGCAGTACCGACCTCCTGAGTTTTGCAGACTCACCCAACCATTCCAATTGAAAGGCCAGACTTGTACTAATTTATAAGGGAAAGACTGAGATTAGAAAGGGATTGAAAAAAATGAGGAAAAAAGTTAATATTGAAGAAACAACAGAATCCTGAATAGTTTAGTGGTTAGTTTAGGACTACATAGAACGTCAACCACAAGTTCAAAAAATAGCTGAAATACTATTCTACAAAATTATTTAAATCCTAGGGTTTTTTATTTTTTACCTCAACTTAGTAGACATAAAAATTTCTACTCTGGGGACCGGCTAAGCACTGCAAGTGCCATTATTTCTGAAGGCTTCAACTTGTAAAACACATGTAGAGAGGGGGAAAAAAGGGTATTGAAAGAAGTAAGACCTGTGCACAGCCAAAATCAATAAATCAATAAATCAATAAACCTACTACTTAAGATGGAAAACTCCAAAAAGAATAAGTTGTACTTCCAGTAGCTTAAAAGAAAGTTGAGTTGTATTATTGGAGAAAGGAGGATCTGACTCAAAAACCAAATTCCTTTTTTACAATGGGTTTGGCACTGTCTCTAGGACAACTTTCACAAAAGTGAGTTCTGCACTACACCATTTCTGTGAAATATTTCACAAAAATAGCATTCCAGAGAAAAATAAGTATTAAAGGTGAAAAAATCTGCTTAATTTTGCTACAATATATCTAAAATGCTATCATATAACATGTAATAATTATGTAAGCTATTGGCATATTTTTAATTTTTTGTATTAACTCTTCAAAATCTGGTATGTACTTTAAATATGTGTAAAAATATGAATGGGTGTAAATGTATTTTTGCATGTGTTTGGAAATATTGCAATTCTGTTACTTAAAAGAGTAATTCTTTAAACAAATTAATTAATGTAGGCATTTTGAAATAATGGAAAAAATCTTTGTATTAATATAATTTGAGAAGCTGACAGAAGGCAGTAATTAAATGGTGAATTGTCTGGATTTGAAAGGAAAAAAAATAGTACAATTTGGTGATTACAGAATAGACGGGGATATTAAGAAGAATAAAGGAGCCGTGGCTGATGGCACAGTGGATAAGGTGTCGGCCTGTGAACCCAAAGGTCTCTGGTTCAATTCCCAGCCAGGGCACATAACCAGGTTGCAAGCCAGGTCCCCAGCCAGGTCTGTAGCTGGAGGCAGGTGAAAGGCAACCATACATTGATGCCTCTCTCCCTTCCCCTCTCTCTAAAATAATTAATAAAATATTTTTTAAAAAGTCATAGTTGAAAAAAAGAAGAAGAATAAAGGAAATGGAGAAGCCAATGAACTTTAAAAAAAAGGAAAAGAAAAGAAAAGAAAACACCCTCCCATACTTGCTCTCAAGCAATTGGACGTATTCCTTCAATTTGACTCTTGTCTGCAAAGCATGATGGTCCTTGTGGACATGGAATGGAGAAAGAGGCAAGGTGGGCTTCAAGGTGGGCAATCTTTACACTAGCTGAGGGGTCCCATCCCAGAAACCTCCACCCCAATAAGGCTTCACCCACCAAAGGGCCCCCCAGAAGGCTCCACACTCCAGATGGCCCCGCCCTCAGAAGATCCCATTGCTAAATTTAATGCTCTGTTGCCACTGTCTTGAGGTTCTGAGCAATTTTATTTTTGAGCTTGTGTTTTGTGAGTGAAGTGGCAGGCGCAGCAGAGCGTGTGCAAGAACAAAGGAGTCAGGTTGGACAGTTGGTAGAATATGTATGTATCAAAAAGTAGAATAAAAACAGTTGAGCCCTGGCTGGCGTGGCTCAATGGGCTGGGCGCCAGCATGCCAACCAAAGGGTCGCTGGTTCGATTCCCAGTCAAGGCACATGCCCGGTTGCAGGCCAGGTCCCCAGTTGAGGGCATATGAGAGGCAACCGCACTTTGATGATTCTCTCCCTCTCTTTCTCCATCCCTTCCCTTCTCTCTAAAAATAAATTGAATATTTTTTAAAACCCAGTTGAGCTAGTTTAGTGTAGGGTTGCCACTGTTAGGGTAAGAACAAATGCTATGCATGGACCAGCTGTGAAATGTGAACTGTCTAATTTTGGTGAGTCTACACACGTATTAGTTCAAACTAGCATTGCATAATATAAAGATGAACAGTAACATTCATGCTAATAATTAAACTAAAAAGTTTTTTTTTTTTTTAAATAACACAGAATGACATTAAGCAGCAAATAAAAAACACCATCTGTGGCAAGTCAAGAGACCCTAGAAGAAAAGAATGTGCTTTCTATTTTGGTACCTTTAACAAGGCTTTTTTCTTACTTTTTGATCAAAGGGCCCTGTATTTTCATCCTGCACAGGCCTGGTCAATTATGTTGCCATCCTGGGAACAAGTCTGCAGTGTCCCAGTGGTAAAGGCCATGAACCTCCTCCTGGACATAGTAGCATCCCTCAAACTGAAATGAAACTTTAGGTAAATGGGAGATCCTCAAGTTGAAAGAGACCATTTCTGAAACATCAGTGTGTGTGTGTGTGTGTGTGTGTATGTGTGTTTCTGCTGGGGCTGCCATAACAGAGTCCCACGCACTGGGTGACTTAGAAGGCACACACTTCTTTCTCCTAGTTCTGGAGTCTGAATGCCCACGATCAAGGTGTCAGCAGGGCTGGTTCCTGCTGAGGCCACCCTCGTTGGCTCACAGATGGCATCTTCCCCTTGTATGGGCACATGGTTGTCCTTCAGCCTATGCTGTCTGTGTCCTAATCTCCTTTTCTTATAAGGACACCAGTCATCCTGGATTAGGGCCACCCTGATGACTCCATTTCACTTGACTTCTTTAAAGGTCATTTTTCCAAACACAGTCACATTCCAAGGTACTGGGGGCAGGACTTCAACATATGGGTTTTGGGGGTACACAATTGAGCATGTAACAATAGCCGAAAAGTTAACCTCAAAACAGCTTTAGACACATCCAAGAAAACTTTAATTACATTTTTGTGCATCTTAGTTAACAGACTAAGATGTACTTGCAACCTTACAGTAAATCCTCTTTTGGAAGGAACAAGCAGAACTTGTCTATAATTCTACACATCACAATCAAAACAAACCCCAAGGCCTCCTCATTTGGAATTTGGCCATCCTATGCTCAACAGCAACAGAAAACCTGTCTGGGGCTTTTGTTGTTGTTGTTCTAGAAAAGACAAAACGAAAACAGAAAGAGGAACTGAGTATTTAGACATCTTGCTGAGATTTGTTTTTAATTATATTTTACTTAACTGTCCAAATCTAATGAAGGATTCATAGAGGAGAGATGATGGTTTTTTGGCTTTCTTTTGTTTTGTTTTGTTTTTACAAGCTAGCAAGGAAATTTATTTCTTGAGGGCACAAGGAGGCAAGCAATATAAAAATCAAAAGCTTATCTGGCTTAAATTGGCTTTTCTTCCTCTGGTCAAATGGGGGTAGGATTTTATTTGTCCATCTTGTAAGGGTCCCAATCTGCTCATGAAATCCTTTGTACAGGGGAAGCTGTGGGGCAGAGATTCTTTAAGGGACCCATTGGGACAACTTAAGGGAGGAAGTCGCTGCTCATTTGCCTACTTCTTTCCCTTCTGCTTCATGTGCACTGCAAAGCAGTCATTGCACGCAATGGTGAGCCCACCAATTAGCAAAAAGAAGCTCTGGAAGCCCTCTGCCATTTTGGCACTGGTCCAGGTCCTTCATGATTTTGTCTGTGGCCAGAGTGTCTTTTTAACTGTCCAAAAATCCAGGGAACTCCTTTTCCATGAGTTCTTTCAGGTCCTCCTTTGTTAAGTAGCCTTTATCCTCAGCCACTCTGGGTAACGTGAATGTCATGGTTTCCATGGCCTGTTCCATTTGAGATGGCATTTTGGTGAGGTGTTGGCTTGAGGTGTGGCAGGATCGCTAGGCAGGCTGGGATGTGCAGCCAGTCAAGATGATGTTGATTACAGGTCATGGGCCTCAAAGTGCCTTTTTCATTTTTCTTACTATTTGTGTGATTTTTAGATATGAGAGACAAGCTTTGTCATAGCTCAGGATGCTTTGTCAGAAATCTCATAGACTGTGTGGTATGAACAACAAACATCTATTTCTCACAGTTCTGTAAGCAGAGGACTCTAAGATCAACATCCTGGGAGATTCTGTGTCTGCTTGTCAGCCTGCTTCCTGGTTCACAGCTGCCCATCTTCATCACTATGTGCCTGAAGGGACAAAGGAGCCCTCCGGGATCTTGTTTATAAAGGCACTAATTCTATTTGTAAGAGCTCCACCCTCATGATCTAAGCACCTGCCGAAGGCTCCACCTCTTAATATTGTCACCTTGGACATTAGGTTTCCAACATCTAAATTTTGGGAGGATACAGTCTACAGTAGGTTTCATTGAGCATCTATGCATTGGCACAATTAACCATTTCCCCACATTCTTTGGCAAGAGAGTACTTCTCTACTTCGTCTTCCTTGAGAACTTTCCTGCAGGAAGGGCTCTAAAAAGCTAGAAAGGACTCAGAAGAAAGCCACTGGCAGCTAGTGGAATTATTCATCATAGTAGAGTAGATTTCATTCCAAAACAGGTGAATCTTGGTTGTCCAGGCAAAGAGACCTAACATTAAAGTTGTCTCAAATTATGAGTTTTTTGAAAATGAGCACTAATACTGTCATATCAACAGGAAAACTTTATTTATAGAGGACCTACTGTGTGCTCGGTACTGCTGAGCACTGAAGCCTCGTTATTACATGATCTACACTATACAACCCACTGAGGGTTGCACAATTTGTATCCCCAAATTACAGATGAGCACTTAGTCTTGTGGTTAAGTCACACAACCCTCCCAAGGCCACATAGGTACTGAAGGGACAGCTAGTGTCTGCGCCCACTTCGATTCCAAAGCTTGTGTTTGCCGACACTGGTTACACCAGCCCCCCTCTTCCATTAGGGTAATCCCAGCACAGCCTACAGCAAGACCTGGGTTAGGGATGGGACCTGCTGCATGGGGCTCATTTCAGGGAGCAGAAGTGGGGTACAGGGGATCTCATGTTCAAAGATGAACAGAGGGAAATGGGACCTGGGGAAATAGCTGGGCCCCATGAAGTGGGACCTCCAAACATTTGTCATCTGCACTTTGCTGTCTGAAGACAAAAAAAAAAGTTTTGAGAACATACCACCTTGTGAGCATGTTTGTTCATATATGCATATTTATTGATAAACATAGACTTATACACTACACTGAATTATTATGTTCATTATAAATAATGTCCAACAACCATTTAAAAGGATGACATGAAAATCAAATAGAAAAAAAAAACACTAATATTTTCTTTGAAAAGAGAGATGGGGCACTTGGATTTCTAACCGTTAACTCTCAGGATTCATTTCTAAAGTGGGAAAATGAACATGGTTCCTAAAAAAACACGCAGACGATGTGAAGAAATGGAAGTCAGTCAGCTTCTGGTCTGCTGACCTCACACAGTAACCCTCAGAGCCAGCCGCTGCAGCTCCTGGGCCAGACCTCTCACCCAGACTGGTCAGCCCAGGGCTCTAAAATCAGATTCCATTTAAATCAACACCATCACCCCATGTTCTTAGCTATTAGAGCTCCAAAACATCAAAGTCAACTCTTGCAGGCTCCTTCCAGACTAACAAAACTAAGCCCACAAACCAGATGGCAGGGAAAACCACATGACCTGACTTCCCTGGGAGGGAGGAAGCAGAATCCCAGCGTTGGACAGGATGCATTTTAGAGAGCTGCTGGTCACCCAGAGGGCAGACAGACTACCCCTAGAAAAACTGCCCGAGGTTTAGACTTTGACCCAGCAGCTTCCTGGTGGAGAAGAGAACGTTGTGTGGGGACTGGATCAGGTGGGAATGAGGACCACACAGATGTGTGACAGCTGCGTTTCTGAGGGAAAGGAAGAGAAAATTCCCTTACACTCCTTTAAGCCTGCCAGTGAGTGGATGAGGTAGGTTAGGTAGGTGTCTGGACACCTGGAAAAGTCAGGGAAGGGGGCTTCCCAGCCATCCTCCTGCCATCGAGTCAGCACCTCACATTCAAGGCACTCAGTTGATGGACTGCAAATGAACTGAAATACAAATCTGACAGCCGGCTGCCATGGTCAAATTGCTCACCCCACAGCCAATGGGATGCCCTCAACATGGCAGCCATCTTTATTCTTTTCAAAATTAGAAGTAGAGATGCATGATTAATTTGTTGATTCCAAGAATGGGTAATTTGTTGCTTATGATGGCAATTTTTGGTAGTTGGCATAAAACTGTTTTTTTTTTTTCATTAAAATCACTATGTTATAACAATTTTCTTTCTTTTTCTAATTCTCACCTGAGGCTATGTTTATTGATTTTAGGGAGAGGGGAAGGGAGAAGCACAGGGAAAGAGAGGGAAAGAAACATCAATCAGGGGGGAGGCAGAGGCAAGAAAGGGGAGCAGCTTAGACAAGAACCTAGTATAAAGGAACCATGGACATGGACAACAGGTGGGATTGACTTTGGGGGGAATGGGTGGGTGGGAGGGGGACAGAGGGGAGCAAAAAGGGGATGGATGTAAAACCACAACAATAAAATTTAAAATAAATAAATAAAATAAAATAAAAAGAAACATCAATCAGTGGCCTCTTATACATGCCCCAACTCTGGAGATTAACTTGCAGTCTCTTGGTGTGTGGGACAACGGTCCAACCAACTGAACCACCCAGGTAGGGCATTTTGTAACAATTTTCTGAACTATGAAAAAAATGTGCCTCCTTCAGCAACATCAATACAAAGCACACCCTATGTGTTGGTTTTGCAAGAGATCCCAACATTTGTAAGATACACGCATTTCTCAGAACAAAGACTTTGCCTAAGATCATGCAGAAAGCACTCACTAACCTGATCCAGGTTGCTAGTAAAACTTTCACTATTGTTGATAAGGCATAACAAAGAGTTTTTGCTATAACCAGTACGTGGGTATGGAAGAAATTAAATTAACCCTGCCATTTGGAGCTGGTTTCAAAGGCTCTGTAGGTGACTTGGAAGAGCTAAGGAACAAAGTGTGGGCGATCCCCTAAAAACTCCTGCTGTGGGATGATGGACCACTGAACTTGAGGGAGACTATGGTGAAGACAAGAAAGAGTATCAGATCAAGTCCTTGTTTAAAATGACAAAAGCAATGCTATCCTGTTCTTAACGTGAAACCATAGAGTAGAAAGTCTTGTTTGTTTGTTTTTTAATTCTGACCCAAGGATATGTGTATTGATTTTAGGGAGAGAGAGAGGAAAAATACTGATATGAGAAAAAAGGAATCAATTGGTTGAACAGGCCCCATTTGGGGGACCAGGGAATCAAACCCACAACCTAGGTATGTGCCCTGACTGGGGATCGGACCAAAACCTTTTGGTATATGGGACAACACTCCAACCAACTGAACCACATGGCCAGTGCAGGAAGCCTTGCTTTTAAAAATGGTCCCATAACCTCCTACAGAGAAATTGATAAGCATAAACACCAACGGTAAGCAGAGCTCCCCTTGGCAGTCTTTCCATCCGCTGGTTTTGCCCACCTCCTCTGAAGATTTATCAGGAAACAAAAGTGTCTACAGCAGCAGATTCTCAACTTTTGTCAGCTCCACGAGTCTCCCTCTTTTGGTGTGGATAGTTGCAGGAAATGGCCTTAATTTATTGGAAATGTCTGTCTGCATTTTCTCCATCAGATCCATTTATTGCTGTGTTATGTTGTAAATGTAGTATTATCTGTAAACCCTACGTATTATAGAAAACAGAGTAAGTGTTGCTTAACACATGTTAAACTGCTAGGTGATCAGGAAGCAATGTTTTAAGCATTTTATACCCCTTCCTGAGCTTGTTACTTACACGTAGGCTTTTCACTGTGTTGTAGTTAATGCCTTAGCAAGTTGATTAGAGATTTTCTGTTGACATATAAAGTATCATAAAATTTCCCATTGAAAGTAATAGGGAAAAGGCTACTCTTTGTTGTTCAGAACATCTGAGATTCAAGAACGGATCAATTCATATTAAGTGGGCGATGTCTGTGTATTGTTCTACATTGATTATGAAATAAAAACAAGTTGGATAAAGAGCTTTTGTGTCTTATTTCTAAACTAAACTGACCATAGGTAAAGAGCTGCTTTCTGACTGACTGTATCTTAAAATGAAAAGTAAATAAATAAAATATTTTCTTTAAAAATGAAAAGTAATACACCACTGAGCCCTAACTGATGTGGCTCAGTTGGTTGGGCTTCATTCCACAAAGCAAAATGTCACCAGTTCAATTCCAAGTTAGGGCACATGCCTGGGTGGTGGGCCTGGCCCCAGTCAGGGTGCATATTCCAGGCAACCCATTGATACTTCTCTCTCACTTCTTTTGAAGCCGACTTGGTGTTTTTATCTTCTCAGATTTGTTTGCTAAAAACAATGATATTCTGAATTTCCAATTTAAGCCTGCAAGTACTTTCACTGTTACACAAATCATTTTAATACCTAATATCAATTTATCATTAAAGAATCACAAAGTATTACATAGAACTGAGTTAGAATTTACTACAAAACGGTCCACTCATTAATGACATGGAAATTTTGTTGGCAATATTACTCTAAAATTTTACAGATTCTAAGTTAAAATACTACAAAGCACAAAGACTGAATCTAGTAAAAAATAACAAGCTAGAAATAGAACTCTGCTGCAAATGTGCACAGAAAACACAGTAAAGTAAAGGAAGATAGTTAAAACCTAATCTGGGACATTTTACCTTCCTTCTGCACAATATTGATTTTTATTTTAAAACAATCAAAAGCTCAGATAATGAGGAAATTTTCCCCTAAATCATTTGAGAGCTCATTCATAACCTGGATGATCATCACTCCTGAATACTTTCATATGTGTTTCTCACACATGAGAATATTCCCCCATATTACCACAACATAAGTGTCAAAATCAGGACATCTGCATAGATACATTATCCTGTGTCTTCTTGGGGCCCCATTTAGGCTACCTGCTTCCCATTATGAATTATTGGGACTACTGGCAGACTGTGAATAGAGTTATTGAATACAAAATAATTAGAACATCAAAGTCACCAACTGTAAATAATTACACTCAACATCCTGCTTTCATGGTCCCATTACTTATCTTTAAAGGCTTCAGACCTAAAATGTCACAAGAAAGGGTAGTCAAATCTAGCAATGATTTCTGCAGGAAACATAGTGTTGGGACAAATAAGCAATGAGATGATCATGGCAATGTCACCATAAAAGCAACATGTTGGGTGTAATTATTTTGTAGTCTGGTGACCTTCAGCTTCTAATTATTTATACATTTTCATCTTTTATAATTTTATATTCAATACTAATGGAATTTGCACAATCTATGCAGATTGACTTTATTCTGGTAATTATTACTATTGAGGAGCAAGCAATTTAGTCATTATGGATTTTTGCTTTGAAAGATCACTTCTAATTCCCTATTAGGTGCCATGGGAGCCCACAGCAGCCTTGCGTCCTGAGTGATTACTGCCATCTCCTAGATACTGTGACCTTCATGGGGCAGAGGGGCCCTCACTGCACCTCTCACTGCCTTTAGGTTCAGAAAGAACTGTATTTTGACCCCTAGTTTCAGTTTGTCTTAGATTGGAGAGGTTTCTCTCACCCCGCATAACCCAGAAAATTACTCCTCAACCTTTGGGCCATGAATTTATGTGCTTCTCTTGGGCTTCTCCATGACTTGTAGGCTAAGTTGGAGGCCCTGGTCCCTGTTTCCAGAAGATTCTATTCTTAGTTAGCAATTACACGAGAATATCCCTTAAATGTTCCACAAGCCAGGGCTATGGCCTATTTGGCTTTATTATCTCTGTAGAGACCTGCCTAGTGAAATACAGATTTCAGGTATAGGACAGATTTACACACTAAAGAATTATTTGTTGTTTCCGTTCCAGTTAACTAACGACAGTGTTGTTTTTTTGCTCACTTGTTTGTTGGTGTTATTTGTAAATCTGGCAACCCTAGCTCCAAGGCAGAGTATAATGCATGGTGGGAAGGCAGGCTTTGGAAATTCTTGGCAAGCCCACTAGGTTCTGAGAAAGACTGCATTGTCTTGGGATATTTTTGCCAGCTGACATCAAAAGATTTTATGAATATTAACTTGTAAGTCCCCATATCTCTGCCCACCTGATAGACCAAGAGGTTCTGTATTTGTTGTCCATGTGAGGAAACTGAGTCATAGGAGCAGGCCTTTTCAGGATTTCAGGAGAATTCTCTTAAGCATCGTATCTTACCGGTCACCCTTCTTTCATGTCTTTTAAAGGGAGGGGAGTTCTAAGAGAGGGTGAGATTCTCTGATACGACAGGTTCAAAAGAGTCTGGGCACAACACCCTGGGAGGACCAGCATGACTAAGACAGCCAGCAACACAACAAAGGCTGGACAAAGTACTAACTGGGACTCACAGTAGGAGAGAGTACGGTTGTGTGATGTTATTTAAAAAACAAACAAATGAACAAACAAAAAAACAAGAAGACCTGGCTGGTGTGGCTCAGAGGATAGGCACTGG
The DNA here is from genome assembly GCA_004026585.1 of Noctilio leporinus. Lineage (NCBI taxonomy): Eukaryota > Metazoa > Chordata > Mammalia > Chiroptera > Noctilionidae > Noctilio > Noctilio leporinus. The sequence continues at coordinate 36,390 of PVIW01005266.1, read as the reverse complement.
CCTGCAAACCCAAAGGTCGCTGGTTTGATTCCCAGCCAGGGCACATAACCAGGTTGCAAGCCAGGTCTCGAGCCAGGTCCGTAGCTGGAGGCAGGTGAAAGGCAACCATATATGGATACTTCTCTCCCTTTCTGCCTCTCTACCTGCCCTTCTCTCTGAAAATAATAAATAAAATCTTGAAACAAAGCAAAACAAATAAATAAAAATAAAATAGTTACACACAATCATAGTTACCATTTACTGAGCACTTACTCTGAAGATAACTTGTCAGGAACCATATCTGTTCCTCCATTCAATCCCTAGGACAAACCTATGAGGTCAGTATTATCACCCCCATTATGTAGAAGAAGGAAACTTAAACTCATCCCACCCCATGTAGCACTGGTAGGATGGAGACAAAGTAGGGTCCCACACTACTGTCCTTTAATTCAAATAAGGTCCCCTGATGCCACCTCACAAGGCAAACCTCAAGGAGGAGGGCAGATCTTGGGGGTGTGGGTGGCCAGGTTTCCTGGGCCTGCTGATATACGTGGAAGGGGACACCAGCCATCCAAAATGGGGAAGAAATAAAGTTTATTGTTAGCTATTTCTCATTGTTTCCAGAAGCACATGGTCTGTTTCCAGCCTGGCTACCCAAAGTTGAGATGACACTGAGCTGTCAAAGGTGGACAGTTACCTGCAGAGAGGTAAGCAGGGACATCCAGAGCAGAGCTGCAGAGACAGATGGTTGGAATCTCTGAGGGCAGAGCCGTGTTGGCCTGTCACCATGTGCCCTCCAAAGTCAAGTTATGAGGACACCTCTGGTCAGCCTGGGCAATGAGATTCTGAATTGTCACTGGTCCCCCCACTTTATATCATCTTCAGGTTCTCAGATGTGGCAGACATGTGCCTACCACCCAGTCCTGCAGGAGGAAGGGTGAGGTTCATTCCCACAGCCTGACTTCAGGAAAATGCGTGAAAGGAGCCACATCTAAGATGTACAGAGTCAGTCCCTGGAGCAAATTCATTCCGACCTCAGAGCTCCAACCTGTCCTTGCACAGGTCAATAGTGCAAATTAACCAATAATCACCTGCAGTTTCTATGGTGCTAAAATGACAGCACCAACCAAATTCATAACTCTTAGCGGACATTGACTTTGAGAATCAAAATGATAGTTGTTAAAGGCCTTTGTAAAAAGACACCTTTGAAGTTTAGGGAACAGATTTCAGAAGTGACCTTTAACCTTGCTATTATCGAAACCAATTCAGTTTGACCCAGTTTTGCTTTGTGTCAAGGTCAAAAGCACTTGTGGTCTTATGGACTGAATTTTTCAACTTCTAAAGAATGCTCAAGAAAATTGCCAGTGGGCAGAAAAGATAGCCCAAACCAAAGCAATCAGGATGGAGGATTGTCTTTTATTTTTAATAGCAAGACAGAGAATTAACATTTTTGAAACACTACTTTGTACCAGAGACTGAGCTGATGAGCCTATTTTATTTTGTACCTTACTAAATCCTGACAAAAATTCTATCAGGCAAGCATTCCTCCTTTTATCACTGAGTAGACAGAGATGGGGACTTCCCAGCTGATAAATGACATCCTGTTTCAATAGAAAGCACTGCTTCCCATGAGAAGAGAATAATTCTCCAAAATCTTTTTGGCTAATATTTAAAAACAAGTTTTGTTTTGTTTTTTTAACTGGGGTATAATCTATATGTTACAAGATATACATCTTAAGTGATGCAGTTGATAAGTTCTGGCACTTCTACATTTCTGTAACCACCACCCCAAACTAGACAGAGAGCCCACTTCTGTAACCCAAGGAATCCCCTGCTCCACCCACCTCCTACCAGTAAGACCAATGGACCCCAGGTAAGCACTGCTCTGTTCTGTCAACATCAACTCGCTTTGCCTGTTCTTCAAAGTCATGTGAAATGAAATTACACATTCCATCCCCTTTCTTGTTGTGTCTGGCTTCATTCACACACATACACTTTTTTTCGATTCACGCATTCTGCCTTCTGTATCAGCTAGTACTTTGTTCCTTTTCAGTGCTGAGTACTATTCCATTTAAGGGATATACCATAATTGATATATTCATGTTCCTGTTGATGGACATTTGGGTTGTTTCCAGTTTGGGGCTATTAGGAATAAGGTTATTATAAACACTCTTGTACAGGAGTCTTTTTTTTTTTTTTAACCTATGTTTTCATTTCTTTTAGGTCAATACCTAGAATTGGAATTGTTGGCTCATAGAATCAATGCCTGTTTAACTTTGTAAAGCACTACCAACATGTCTCCAAATCATTGGACTCTTGGTTAACTATTAAGGCTCATTCATCAAATATTCTTCTGCACCATCATTTTCCAGATACTGTTCCAAGTAACAGAGAGCCATAAATAACACAGAATAGAAATCTCTTGCTGTTGATGACAATGCGACAGACAAATAAATGAGTTAAATATAAAATATCAAATGGTGATAAGCACTGTGGAGAAAAGTGAAGTTCTAAGGAGAAGGGAACAAACATCAAGCTTATGCACAATTAACATTAATTATTGTTATTAAAAAAAAAAAAAAAGACACTGGATTTTGCTTCTTTTGTGACCCAGAAATGAGCTCATCGGATTTTGCAGAGGGGAGATGGTTTCATGATTTCAACAAAAAGAGTTTCAGTGACTCATAAGACCTATTCATTAGCTGTGAATCATTCTTACCAGTGGATAGAATAATAATAATAGTAATAATAATAATAATAATAATAATAATAATAAAAGGCTGAAAACCATTGTGGATAAGCTTTTGGCCCTGGAGCCGGGCAGTCTAGCCTCAGACCCTGGCTTGGTCACTTACTCAGTGCCCTAAGCCTTAATTTTCCTATTTGCAAATTGAGGTAATGGGAAGAGTCCTAACCTTATAGAGTTATAGGATCAAAGGAGATAATGCTTGCAAATTGCTTGATATGAAGAATGAAAGATTTTTCAAAAGGAGACTTGTTTCATTTCTTATGTGACCTACTTCATTGTTTGATCTTCCTGGCCTGCTTCCTAGGGATGTCTGCCTACTCCCTGACATTTCTATTCTCCTGGTCCCAACCCAGTTGACTGGCTGCTTCCTCAGGCCCAGTTTGGTATCAGCTGTCTGATCTCCTAAAACTTCTTGTCTTGTCTCTGCTGACACCATGTGGGATTTGGCCCTTTTCTTTGACTCCCACCCCAAGTCTTGATTTCGTACAAGGCAATTAGGCATGGCAGCCATAACTGATGGGGTGGGAAGCACCCAAAAGACCCAGCAATGACCCCCAAACACCATGAAATCAGATACTCCATATTAGAAAGGAGTCCTTGTGACACGGTGCCATACTGTTCAGTCATCCTCCGACTAATCCCCTACCCTCTCTCTCTCTTCTCCCTCTGTTCTTAGCATTCCCCCCACCGCCAAATTACTGATTTTTTCTCCCTAGAGCAACCTGTCCCATTTGTTTGCTGGTTTTCTGGAAACCCCTGCTCTCAGGATCTGGTGTCTACCAGTAGTCGGCTTATTAACAAAGATGCTTTCCTCCCCAGAGAAAGTTCTAAACAGTGGTTGGCAAATGATCTCTCTTGTCCCAGATATCCTTGAATTATCCTCGCATGTGAGGTGATCTGTCTAACTTTGGACGGATTTCGGCATTTCCCCAGAGTCCATCTGAGAGCCTGCACTTTCTCAGAAGAGGTGAGGTTTCAAGGCCTCTCCTTGGCTTTCTGATCAGGGGAAGAGAGATTTGGGTTTTTCTGGAGCCCTACTGATGCCTTTCTCTGCCTCCCTTTTCTCCTTGCCTGGCCTGGACAGGGGGCGGGGTGGAGATGGGGGTGAGAGGGGGACAGGGCAAGGCCTGTGGCCAGGTGCACTCAGCTATGCAGAAAGCCATCCTTGCTCTGAACTGTGGGGTTCTCCTTAAAAATCTCAGCTTGTCTTCTCATGTGTGATTCCCTAAGGAAGATTTGGGGGGCAGGGGTTCTCTATGCCCTTAGCAAAGTATATTCTGTTCTTTCGATGCTTTGCATTTGAAATTGTGCCTTGAATTGCAGCTTAAGTGTTTTTCCTCTACGTCTCTGTAATTGCTAAGCTTTCTAATTTTATTATTTTTTTAATACCCTTTAAAAATCCTCTTTTCCTTAGCACCAGAAATAAAAACCCACCTAGGCATAAATCTAACGAAATAAGTACATGATATATAGGAGGAAAATTACCAAGTTTTGGTGAAAGAAGTTAAGTGACTAAATAAATGGAGAGAGATTACATGACTTTGGATAGGAAGTCACAAATGTCAAAAAGTCAGCTGTTGTTTTTAATCTGTAGATTCGATGAAATCCCAATCAAAATTCCAACCAGTTATGTTGTGGATATTGACAAACTGATTTTAAAGTGTGAAGTTTGTAAGAAAAGCAAAGACCCAGAATAGTCAACTCATTTGAACAAAGTTAGAGAACCGACACTATTTGACTTCAAGACTTACTATTAGCTATAGCAATCAAGATGGTGCGCTGCTGGAAGTCTTCCACACAAATAGATCAATGGAACAGAATAAAGAGCCCAGAAATAGACCTATACAATGAGAACCAGTTGATCTTTGACAAAGGAATGCAGACAGTTCAATGGAGAAAAGATCATCGTTTTAGCTAACGGTGCTGGTAAGACTGAACATGTATGTGCAAATAAATGAGTTTAGACACAAACCTTACATAAAATGAGTTCAACATAGAGGACAAGTCCAAGTGTAAGACACAAAACTATAAAACTCACAGAAAATAACAGGGTAAAATCTAGTTGACCTTGAGGTCAGCAGTCACTTATTCCTTCATTTAAAAGCAGTCATAAAGAGCAACATTTTCTCATCATTTATTCGATTGCTCTGAGGAAGAGTTCATACAAAAAAACAGACAATATAAACTCTTGATTCTTTTATTTATTCATCACTTTTCAAAATATCGGGTTTGTTTCCTGGTTCCTTTAAAGGTGACCAATGAAGAGATTTTTAAATATGCTTGTTTGTTTGTTTTTATCACCAGTAATTCCTGGACTTAAATATGTGATATGTATAGATCCATAGCTGCTATTATTTTTAGTAATGCTTCACCTGTCCCACCTTTGGCTCCTGGGCATCTCATGAACAGACTTCCGAGTACATTTTGTAAACCCAGCAGTCTGACAGCTTCCTTGCTGTCTGATATGGTCCCATCTTGTATACTACCTGCATTCAGTCGTTTCTTCGACTCCCTGGTTCCTCTTCATAGGAAATGGTGTTTAAGATCCTTTATCTGCTACTAGTGGGTTTGTCATTGGTTCAAGGATTTTCAGGGGACAATCTTAAGAAATGTACATTTTATTTATTTATTCCTAAGATTTTATTTCTTTATTTTTATTTTTATTTATTTATTATTAGTTTTAAAGATTTTATTTAATTATTTTTAGAAAGAGGGGAAGAGAGAGAGGCAGAGAGGGAGAGAGACATCAATGTATGGTTACTTTTCACCTGCCTCCAGCCACAGACCTGACTAGAGACCTGTTTTGCAATCTTGTTATGTGCCCTGGCTGGGGAATCTAAACCCGCGACCTTTGGGTTCGCAGGCCGGCACCTTATCCACTGTGCTACCAGCCAGGGCTATTTCTTTATTTTTAGAGAGAGTGGAAGGGAGAGAGAAAGAGAAGGAGAGATACATCAATGTATGGTTGCCTTTCACCTGCCTCCAGCTACAGACCTGGCTAAAGATCTGGCTTGCTACCTGGTTATGTGCCCAGTCTGGGAATTGAACCAACAACCTTTGGGTTCACAGGCTGACATCATTCCAATGAGCCACCAGCCAGAGCAAGAAATGTAAATTTTAAGAATACAAAATATTAAGTCTATTATGAGTTCATAAACTTCTTGATTTTATATTTGACATCGAAATCTTAGCTTCTAACTACACTGACATAATTACTTGCTTCTTTCCCACACCCCCCTCTCTATCATTAGTTTCAGAATACCAAAAGCAATATTATTACTAACAACATGATTACATATTTTACAGTTCTTAGAATATATTTCCCTAGAAATGCATCATCAAATTATTATGTTTTAAAGTCAATTAGAATAATTTTCCCTATAGGTTGATACCAACAGCTCAATATACAGTTCGTTGGTTTTATTTTGCTTTTAATGTTTAGGGATTAAGATGTAATTTTGCTTCATAATTATGCAAAAACATCTACATATTTTTAAATTTAACTCTACAAAACAACTTGTATTCAGAGAGGTTGCGCTTTTATCTTGTTCTTTTTTTATCCTCTCCCTCTTTCCCCTTAGAGATAACCATTCTACTTTAGTTTTTAAGTTATCCTTTCTTGTTTTATTTTTTAATATAAACTGATATATCAGTATATTCACATACAGCCAATGTTAACATAATATGCACACTATACACCATTTTGTTTTTATGGAGACATATTTCATAACAAGATACAGAAGCATCTCTGATTCCTTTTTTAACTGCAGGGCACTCAACTGTGCAGGTAGATCATACACAATCAGTTTATTCAGCCAGTTACTTGCTCTTGGACAATTGGGTTATTTCCATTCTTTTGCTATTACAAAGAGTGCTTCAGTGAATACTCTTGTCCATGCTTTTCATTATGCTGTCTTTGAGATATATCCATAGAAACAGAATTGCATTACCAAGGGGTCAGTGCATATGTCATTTTGCTATGTTTTGTAAAATTCCCCGCCACTGAGGAACTTTGTGTATTGATCTTTATACAGCAGCCTTGTTAAAGTCTCCTGTCAATTAAAATTACTTATTAGTGGCTTCTTCTACATTTTCTGCTTGTACAATCACATCATCAGCAAATAATGACAGTTTGACTTCTCCTCTAATGTGTTTATATCTTTTCTTTTTCTTGCCTTACTGTTCATTCTAGCACAGGGGTCCCCAATTCCTGGGACACAGATTGGCATTGTGGAAAAATTGTGTTCCAAGAACCCAGCCCCTGGTGCCAAAAAGGTTGGGAATCATTGTTTTAGCACATTAAGTAAAATTTTATTTTATTTTATTTTTATGTATTTATTTTAAAAGATTTTATTTATTACTTTTAGAGAGAGGGGAAGAGGGAGAAGCAGAGAGGGAGAAAGACATCAATGTGTGGTTGCCTTTCACCTGCCTCCAGCTATGGACCTGGCTAGAGACCTGGCTTGCAACCTGGTTATGTGCCCTGGCTGGGAATTAAACCAGCGACCTTTGGGTTCACAGGCTGGTGCCTTATCCACTGTGCCACCAGCCAGGGCTTAAGTAAAATTTTAAATGAAAGTGTTGATAGTCAACTAATCTTATTCTTAATTCTGAAGAAAATGCTTTTGAAATTTTGCCATTAGGTATGATGTTTGTTATAAACTTTTAAAAATGTTCTTCAGTAAGTTGGGAAAATTTCTTCTTCATTTTAGTTTGCTTAGAGATTTCATAATTATAAATGAAATTTCATCAAATGATTTTCTGCAGCTACTGATATATTCATATGGCTTTTAATCTCTTATTATTGTGGAGAATTTTATTAACTACTTTTTAAATATTAAACAAACCTTCTAATCTCAGGATTAGACCTTCTTGTTCATAATACATTCCCCTTTTTTGTATATTGCTGGATTTCATTGGTTCTGCTGAGGATTTTTCATTTATGCTTACCAATGAGACTGACCTGCAATGCATACAGTGTTACTTTCTCATACTGTTCTTATTAAGGTTTTGGTTCCAAAAACATCAACCTCACACAGTGAATTGGGGTTGGGAGTTTTTATTTATATTACTTGGAAGTTTGGGCAATTATTTCATCCTAAATGTTTGCTAGAACTGGTAGTGAAGCCAACTGGGACTGGTGTTTTCTTTGAGAGATTATTTTTAAACCATCATGGAAGCTCCTTAATCATTTTAAGACTGTTCATCTTTTTTCTATTTCTTCTCAGTGAACTGCATTTTAAAGGAATTTTCCCAATCCATTGATTTTTGAAATGTATTGGCACAAAGATGTTCATCATATTTTAAAATCGGTTTTATCTCAGCACCATGTGGTTTCCTTTTCAACATAATTCACTGGGGCCTTTGTTCCTTCCTTTTCTTAATAAATCTCAAGAAAATTTTCCTCTTCAGTTAACCTTTTCACAGAGCCACCTTTTGGTTTTGTTGATTCTTTCTAAGACAAGTTTGTTTACTTCATTGTTAACATCTGCTCCATCTTCCACAGTCTGGATTAATTCGACTGTGTTCTTCAAGTTAAATTGGATGCTTAACTCTGTATTTTGCAGACATTCATTTTTTTCTAAGGTTAATACCTAAGCTAATGTTTTGGCTACCTGCGAGTTTAATATGTAATATTATTACTGCTTTTTATGTCTAAATATTTTTCCATTTTCATTACAATTCTGGGACTAATGAGTGGTTTAGAAGTTCATTTTCAATGTTGAAAGGTGTAATTTTCTCCATGTTTTTGCGGTTAATGTTCTCTAACATAAAACTGCATTGTGGTCATTTACAATATAATGGGAATCCTGTCAATTTGATGCAGGTAGCTTTATGACCTAGAAGAGGGACAGCTTTCAACTTTCCTCATGTGCTAGAAAAGAGTGTGTTCTCTCTAATTTTAATTTGTAAAATGATATATGTGTGTGTGTGTGTATATATATATATATATAAATATATATATATATAATCTATGTACTTAGTACTATTTGAATTGTTTCATTTATCAATTTTATTTTGTCAACTGCAAATACCTACAAAGAGATTATTTGAATATCCCACTGTGAGATAAATGTTTGTATTTCTTCTTTCAGATTAAGTCAATTTTTGATTTAGGTATTACGAAGTTAAACATTACAATAACTTCTTACAAGTGTGTTCTTATTCATTAAGACCTCCATCATTATCTTTATTTCTAGCAAGGCTGTAGCAAAATTTATTTTCTTTAGAGCTTCATTTGTCAACTTTTGAAGGGTTGATATTCACCTAGTGCATATTTTTCCAGCCATTAACTTCCAACCATTTAAGAATCTTACGTTTTAGGTATACCTCTTGTAATAAGCATATACACTGATTCTGTTATGCTGGAGTTGGATTCATTACTATAATTTTAAAATATGCTTCTATTTTCCTCCTTTTTAAAATATTTTCTTTCTTTTTTTAATTGAACTTCACTGCAAAAATGTATCATAGCTTGTTCAACCAGACACTTACTGATTAGCATAATAGCTGTTTTCAGTTTTTTGCTATTATACATAGTACTGCAATAAATAGTCATTTACCATTTCTATTTTTTAGAGTGGTTTCTAGTCTTATGACAGCTGCCCTAGATCTTCAAATATATGCAAGTAGCTTATAAAGGCTAAAATAAACAGTATTTTTAACCTCCTCTTGCACTACAAAGACTTTCAAAAACTCTAATAATGACCAGCACCCTTCCAATTTACATTTTATGTTGTCCAGAGTTTTCACACTGCACTGTTTTAAGCTATAAGTCAAATATTATTTTGTACAATTTTGCAAATGTGTATGAGATTTACCTACATATTCATCAATACCTTTGCTTACTATTTTTTCTTATATAACATGTCTTCCATTTGTGATCATTGTGGAAGTAACCAGGTTCCTTGGATCTGAAATTGGTGTGCTTCCACAGCTATGGAATACTTTTTATCCATAATCATTTTTATTTTAAAAGATTTTATTTATTATTTTCAAAGAGAGGAGAAGGGAGGGAGGCAGAGAGGGAGAGAGACATCAATGCGTGGTTGCCTTTCACCTGCCTCCAGCTGGGGACCTGGCTGGAGACCTGGCTTGCAACCTGGTTATGTGCCCTGGCTGGGAATCAAACAAGTGACCTCTGGGTTCACAGGCCAGGGCTCATAATCTTTTAAAATATGGCTTATTCTCCTTATCTCGTGTGGATAATTTGTTAAGGCAGATGTCATACCCTGTCACTATAGCCTGTCTGTTCCCTATTTCCTCCTTCAGGTTTTTTTTTCTCTTTGTCTCTCTAAACTGCGTTCTAAAATATATTTTTGACCTGTCTCCAACTTTATTAAAATAAGTTCTTTTTAGTCATATCTTATCTGTTGGTTAATCCATCCATTGAGTTTTCATTTTATTTACTGCTGTTTAATTTTAATTGTTCTTTTAAAAACATCATCATAGGCCCTGGCTGATGGCACAGTGGATAAGGCACCAGCTTGAGAGTGCAAAGATTGCTGGTTCAATTCCTAGTCAGGGCACATAATCAGGTTGCAAGCCAGGTCTCCAACCAGGGCCATAGCTGGAGGCAGGTGAAAGACAACCATACGTTGATGCCTCTCCTTCTTTGCCTCTCTCCCATCCTCCCTCTCTAAAAATAATAAATAAAATCTTTAAAAAATATATATCATCATAGTCATTGTATGTGAACTATTGCTCCTAGCTCATATTTTCGGGCTTTTTTGAGGATTTGTTTCTTCTGTCTGATGATTCTGCTTGTTCGCCCATAATTCCTATTTCATCATGGGTTTTGTGACTTGTGCTATGAACAGCTTATTTCCTTGGACCATTATGTCTGGAAATTCTTTGAGTCCTGGGCTATTGTTGAGTTCATTCAAAGAGGGTTTACATTTGTTTTGTTTTGTTTTCCTCACTAGCCAGAAGGTACTACCATCCTGTGACCTTATAGTTACGTATACTCAGGGGACAGTTTTTTTCTCTTCTCCAGCACCAAATGTAGACAGGTAAGTTTCCTTGCTTTACTTTCTGCATGTTAGGGTTTATTTCAGGTTCACGCTCACACTAAAAATTATAACCTATTGGGGTCCCAGTCTTATGCTGGTAGTTTGCCCCAGATTCCTCAACTAAAGGTGGCCTGTGGGATTTTAACCTGGCCTCTCAGGTTTTAACTTACACACTCATCAACTCAGAAGCTGCTCCAAAATGACAGCAAACTCACAACTATCAACAAATGAATCTGAAAGACAAAAACAAACTAAGCAAACAAATAGAACAGGAAGAGGGTCATAGAGCTGGAGATCATATGGAGGATTATCAGCGGGGAGGGAAAGGGGGAGAATGGAAGAAAAGGTACAGGGATTAGAAGCATAATCGGTAGGTACAAAATAGACAGGAAATGGAGAAGCCAAAGAACTTACATGCATGACCCATAGATATGAACTAAGGGGAGGGGAGATTGCAGGAGGGAAGAAGGGTGGAGGGGTGCAAAGGTGAAAAATTGGGACAACTATAGTAGCATAATCAATAAAATACACTTTTTAAAAAAGCTCAAGTACTCCAACTTTCAACAGAAACCTTCAAAATGAAAGCTAGCTTTGCATGTGCCTAACTCCTAAAGTCCAAGATTTTGCTTTGTTTTGAGACTCTGTGGATTTCTTACTTTGGTGCCATGCAACAATGCATTTAAAAGGAAACAGTTGTTCAGCAATGCAATCATGTCAATCAGAAGGGTTGAAACCAGTGCCCACACGGCCCTACTGTCAGATACAAGAGTTCGGCTTCTGGTTTTATTGGAAACCCTGTGGTGAATAAGAGAAAAATGCTCATGTTCCCCCTCTCCTTCGTGACACGTCTCTGAGATGAGAACCAAAGCAATAATTACCAATTAATGATAAATGACAAATGGTGGCATTTCTGGTGTTGCCTGTTGCAAGTAAAGGGTACATTTTCCCAAGTGTTTTTCTAAAAGAAAAAGAGGATTGCTCTTCTGTGAGGGTTAATATCACCTGACACAACTCCTTCAGCTCAGTGGTGAAGTTTGGAGGACCATTTCAGAATGTTCCCAAGAGGATAATTCCGGGGTGTAATGAGTCCATAAAGCAACATGTCAGCCACCAAGAATAGCTCAGAGCATCTGAGCCCTACGGTCGCCCTCTCTTGGGATTCAGCATCACGCTGTTCACAACTTGAAGAGCATGATACACTCATTGCCAAATATTATGAGAACCAGAATGGACTGGGCTCATTTGCAATGCAGAGGAAGCTGCTCTCTAATTACAATGGCTGGTGAATTCTTTTTTCAGTGATGCACAAGCCATCAAACGAAGATTAGAAAGATCTGGGCTAGGACAGCCGTAAAATATCTTGACCCAAAAGTTTTTAAATACACACAAAGAAAGGGTGGGGAACGTTAGCCAGGAAGGAGCTTGGCTAACATCAAGTGTTTTCTCCTCTTTGACAAGTATCTTGGATCAGATCTTGGGAAGCTACAGTTCGTCGTGACCACTAGTGCAGGAGACAGGGGCTATGGTCATTGTCCTGTGGACAAGGTCTCATTCAAGAGACAGAGGGAGCTGGTGAATATTTCTGAAAGAGTCTTAGGGGCACAAAACTAGCTGTCATGTGCTTTCACGTCTCTCTGTGGGAGAAACGTGATCTATTTATTTATTTCCTTGTTTATGAAAGTTTACTTTTCAATTGCAGTTGACATTCAACATTATTTTGGATTCGTTTCAGGTGTATTGCATAGTGTTTAAAGAGTCATATGCTTTACAAAGAGCATAATTTAAATATTTATTAACTTGTAAGCATTTATTTATTTATATTTTAGCGAAGGGGAAGGGAAGGAGAAAGAGGGAGAGAAACATTGATGTGGGAGAGAAACATTGATGTGAAAGAGAAACATTGATGGGCTGTCTTTTATACACGCTCCTACTCATACGGAACCTGCAACCTCGGCATGTGTGTCCTGACTGGGAATTGAACCCGTGACCTTTCAGTTAATGGGATGGTACTCCAACCAGCTGAGCCATGCTGGCCAGGGCAACAACCCAATTTTTAAATGGACAAAAACTGGCAAGCACTTTATAAAAGACAATATGCAAGTGACCATTAAGTATGTAAAAATATGCTCATCTCATTAGTGGTCAATGAAATGCAAACTAAAACCATGATGAAATAGTATTACACACCCACCAGAGTGATAAAATAAGAAGAAGAAGAAGAAGGAAAAAAAAACACTGATGATACCAAGTGCTAGTGAGGATGTGGAGCAATTAGTACTCTACTATGTGATGATGGAAGAGTCCAAAAGGTTCAACCCAGTTTGGAAAGCCGTCTGACAGTTTCCAGTAAAGTTAGGCATACAGCACCCCAGATGAAAAAATTGTGACATACTCATATTCTCACAATGAAACCCACAAAGTCATGCATTGTGTATGATTCCATTCATGAAGTTCCCGAATAGATAAAACTCATCTATCAGAAATGAGCTAGGGGATGGTAGTGATTGGAAAGGAGCACGAAAGAACGTTCTAGAGGGAGAGAAATGTTCTCTTATTTTGCCCTGCATGTACAATTGTCAAAACTAATTGAACTGATCTCTGAAGATTGTTGTCTTTTATTGAATGTTAATTATATCAAAAGGAAGAAAGGGAGGGAAGCAGGCAGGCAGAGAATATGGCCAGAGAATCTTGAGAAATTGCTACGTCTAGAACATGGGTATTGTGCAGGAAAAGGCCAGGAGGGGGGTCCGGTCCCTGCTCATAAAGACCCTCGAGTCGTCAAAGAGCAGACCTGAATGATTCCATGGAAGCAAATGAAGTTTGAGCCTTAAAAAGGTTACCTTGATGATAGATGAGATTCAGGGAGTTAAGTATCTGCACTAACCAGACAGATGTTACAGAACATAACTTCAAGGTTCTAGTTGGTTCCAGGAGCACATGCAGGGTTATTTTTAACCTCCCCAACCAGAGGAAATCGCATTCTCCGGTTGCTAGGGAAATTGGGTTCTTAGCGGTTGCTTAAGGGTTCCTCATTTTAAAAGTCTTGGGGAAAACGAGAAAACTTCAAAAGCCAGCCCATCAGGCTAGGACTGCACGCCTGCTAAAATGTGCCTATTTTTCACTCAAGGTATTCATGGGTGACTGTCGCCATAGCAACAACACCGCTGGCCAATGCTGGGTCACTAATGGAGGACTCCTACTGGTTATGTGATGGAGGCCAATCCAGGGAACCTGTTCAGGACAGTGGGCAGATGTGGAAACAGATGGATAGACTGGTAGCCAATGGAGGTACCAGGGCACGGGGTGGAGAGGTTACGGGCAGAGGGTAATCTGACGGCAACCTAGGATTTCTGCCACTCCATCCGGGTCATGTTACTATTGGGCAAAAATCCCACACCCCCTTGGCACTTGGCTTAGTATGGTTTTTAGAGCACAGTAAACTTAAAGTACATGTTCATCAGGTGAAAGATATTTCATGGTGCCCTCCTGCTCTGGAGACATTCAGTTGATGGGGCAACAAGGGTAGCTTTGGGGCTCCAGCAACCCCCAAATTTCCATCAGTACCTATCCCCATTTAGCAGTATGGACCATCTGCTTAAATCCGCTGTAAAGGGCTCCTGGGACATAATTTCGGGCCCCTTCCCAACTGCAGGCCAGAGGGGAGCCTTCAGAAATTCTCCAGAACAGCAAGTCTCACCATTATTTTCCTGCCACATCACACATGATGGATGAAACCCACACGCTTCACAGGATTTAATGGATGCACTTTGATTTTGATGGAACAGCAAAAAAAAAGACTGTGTGAGGAAATCAGGTCTGCAACAACGCATACGCATTACCACAGTCTTGGTCGCTGCAGGGAGGAACTGTCACCTCAGCATGGGGTGTGGGCTGCAGAGTGCCCTCTGCCCCTCCACCCTGTCCCTCCCCCTCGTGACATAGTTTGAAGGCAGGTAAGTTAGTGTGAATTTATCTTGCGGTAATCCCCAGTCAACTCACTTTGCAACATTCAATCATCCACCAATCCTACTGCCAGAATGATAATTAGTGAATTCTGAGCAGTTCCCATCCCCCTACGGAGACCCACTTGTCATCCCTGCTTCTCTCAAGTCACCTTGTTTGCTACTCTGTCCCCAGGCCAGGCCACATAAACTTGCCGCAGCCTGACAACCTGGAAGAGAGCCCCCAGTTTACCTAGATCTGTGTGGCATTGAGTTGTGGGGAGAAACGTTTAGTCTGTCTGTGCCTCACTCTTCCCAGAGAATAGTGCCCATTTCAACATCTGCATCAGGAGATGAACATCCATTTCCTACATGTTTTCCCCAACACATCTTAAAGAGTTCAAGGACAAGGGCAAAAAAACAGACCACCACCACACATGCGCCTGACCTCTTCACCACCCGCAGAACCCTCCCCAGTGCCCTTGGCACATCTCAAGGACATCCTAGTGCTGCCCACAACAGTGGCCCCCAGGCCATCATTTAGATTAGAGGGAACCTTCCAGCAGGAAGGTGGGAGTCAGGAGTCCATACTTAATTGGAGACAGCACTCTGTACCCACCATCCCATAATTTCGAGTCACTGCTCTGGTGACCAACAGCAGAGCAGCACAAAGCAGTATTTTTCTCAAACCGTGTTCTTATCTGGAAAACTGTGAAAACTGGAATTATGTGGGGAAGGCCAACCAGGATAGTGCCCCGGTCAGGGCTGGTTTCCCAAGAAGTTCAAGACCGCTGGACATCCAGGGGGAGGCAGAAGGAGCACTGTTCTCTGACCAGGATGACACATGTCATCTGTCACATTGTAGAGATGATTTCAACAGTATGAACTGAACTAGAATATGAGAATCATTACCACCATCCTCATCACCCTCAACTCTTCCTATCACTATTACCACTTCTCTGTGAGAAGATTGTCCCAACATCCCCACGCCCTTGAAGGTCCCTGGAAGAGAGCTGAGCCCAGGGTAGAATTAAACATTAAACTTGAGTTTGATGCATTTGGGACATTTTCCCCCAAGGCCCATTGAGAAGACAAGCCTATGTTTATTTGTTTGTGTGCTGCGTTGTTTTCCTCCTCTTCCCAGGGTTAAATAATGCTGAGTAAAAAAGAGTGTCATTTTGGGGACCCTCCAGGCTGGCTGCTCTTCGAGTCTGAGTACATCTGACCCAACAGACACATTTAGTTTGGATGCTAAATTAAGTGGAGAGGAGATCTTATCATGGGAACTGGGCAGAGGAATAAATCAAATAAAATAATAAGACCAGCAGTTAACCATGAGAAATAAGCTCATAACCCTGGATATTAATGAGGCTTTTACTTTAAATGGCTATGTTTAATCAAGCGCTGTTGATCCGTATTGGGAGCTGGAAGGAATTATGGTGATTGTGTTGGGATTGTGCCAGAAAGATGCTGGACTGTGTTATCTGGTGCGAACAGAAGTGGCCAGCGGAGTGAGGGGTCCCTGAGCCGGGCTGTAAACAGGTTTCCTTGACTCTGCGCAGCTGGGGAAAGCCCAGGTCCGGGCACTGGGCTTCCAGCACTTGCATCCTGAGATCCAGGAGAGCAGAAGGCAGGGCTGGAAAAGCCTGAAAGCAGAAGTCCGGGTACAATCAAAGTCCAAAGATGTGTGCTGCCTCCATGTCAGCTACACCCATATCCTCCCTAACAGGAAAAAAAAAAAAAAAAAAAAATGCATGTAGTCTCCAATATAGAAAGGCAAAGCTTACCAACACCTGAGTGTTCTTCCTTCTATCCCTGATGCAAAGTGGTGATAGCTTTGCTCTCCCTGCTGTGCCCAAGGGGCTCGTGGTGGACAGTTGGGTCTACGTTCCCTCCCCTTGAGTTTGAGCTGGCCTGTGACCCTTCCAACCTATAGAATGGCCAGGCCAAGAAAGGTGATGCTATTTCCATTAGTTCATGAGGACCCGTGCTTTTGGGATCATGAGACCAATGTTCCGGGGGAAGCCCAGGCCCCATAGGTGGGGAGTGGTGCCTATGTCCAGGTGCCCCTGTCAACAGCTGCCCCCTGCCAAGCCAAGGTTTTCAGTCACCCAGCTGGGTCCCAGGTATGCAGGCAGCTCACAGCAGCAGACTATCAGCAGAGGAAGACACCCATGGACACCCCCAGTCCAGCGTCACAGTGTCCCCAGCTGAGACCCAGACATTGGGAGCGGAGACAAGCCATCCCTCTGTGCCCGTGGGCATTCCTGTCTCCCAGCCCCAGCAGCCTGAAGTACTGGGGTCTGACACCTGTGTTTTGGGGTGATCTCCTGAGCAGCAGTAGAAGCTGGGGTCTCAAGGTAATACTGCCTGTGCAGTATCCATACAGCCTGGCTCAGTGCTTTTGGAGGTGGAGGGAAGAACCACAGATAAACTGCACATGCAAATGTGTTAAAAGGAAAGAGAAGAGAGAAGTCACTTCCAGCCCTTGTCCTATGTGCTTTCATTTCTGAGCAAAAACTATGCTAATGGGTCTCTAGTCAGGTGTGTGTCTGGAGGCAGGTGAAAAGCAACCATACATTGATGTCTCTCTCCCTCTCTGCCTCTCTCCCTTCCCCTCTTTCTAAAAATAATGAAATAAAATCTTAAACAACAACAACAACAACAACTATGCTAATGGCTGAATAGCATAGGATGACTTCACAGGAGGGGAAGTGGACTCTTAGGAAGATTAAGGTACAATTGCCCAAAGTGGTACTGTGACCAAGACAGGGCCCAGGTCCCCAAGGGCCTGGCAACTCTTACTCCTTCTCCACCCTGCCCAGCTTCCTGCCCAGTCGGTGATTACTGTCATTATTTTACCTTGTATTTATGTTTGAGGAATAGGAAACAACCCAAAAGCCCAAGAGTGTATTATGGTATGCCACTGTGATTTAAAAGTGCAGCTAGCCCTGCCCAGTGTGGGTCAGTGGTTAGAGCATCATCCCATACACCAAAAGGTTGGGGGTTCGATTCCCGGTCAGGGCACATATCTAGCTGGCAGGAGGCAACCAATCGATGTATCCTTCTCACATTGATGTTTCTCTCACTCTCGCCCTTCCTCTCTCTCTCTAAAACCAATAAACATGTTTTTAAAAATGAAAGGAAATGCAGCTAAAGTGTGAAAGATAAATTTGAAGGCCTTGCAGTGGAAAAAAAACAGAATACAAAAGAGTAGTGATGAAAAATATAAAGCAATTCTATGTAGGCCTACCTGTGTATGCCTGGTGATATGGACTGAATTGTGTCTCATACATATATATACGTATATATATCCTAACCCCCAGAACTTCAGACTGTGACTGTATCCAGAGGTAAGCTCTCTAAAGAGATAATTAAGTTAAAATGGGGCTGTTGGGATGCGATCTAATCCAGCATGACCCATGTCTTTATAAGAAGAGATTAGGACACAGGCTCACATAGACAGAGACCATGTGAGGACTCAGGGAGAAATGGCCATCAACATACCAAGGGAAAAGGCCTCAAGAGGAACCAACACACTGATCGTGGACTTCTGGCCTCCAGAATTGAGAGACAATAAAATTCTGTTGTTCAAGCCACACAGTCTGTGGTACTGTCATGGCAGCCTGACCTGTCTAACACCCCACCAACACTGTAGACTTGCTTTGGTTGTTGACATTTAAACGGGACCAGAAATCGCTAAAGGCCTCAACTTGAGTGAAGAGTCTTGTTCCCAACCTTACTGCAAAGGACAATCAGCAGCCTCTTAAGGCATTAACACCGTGTTACTGGTTATGAGTTCACTTGAGCAGCCCAGAAGCCACAGGAGTTAAATCCAGCAGGGTTGAAAAATAATGCAAGGGAGGCTACTTGTTGTCACAAGCACTGTATTGTGTCTCCCTTTGAAAATCTGCAGAGCACATGTGTGAAGTTCCATCTCTATTTAGGGTGTTGCTATTTCCCAAAACTCAGCTGCTCTCCCTTGGCTGGGGTGGGCGGGGGAGGGGGGCGAAAGCTCACCCAGCCATACCTGCTGTATTCCCTCCCACCTTGAGACCCCTCCCCACATTGCCACTGACAGTGTGTGGTGCATGAAATCAGCCATGTAAAATCCTCCGCTCCCAGAAGTGTGAATTTTGACCCGCTCCTTCATTTCGGTCTCCATCCCTCTCTGCCCCCAGGGTCCTGTGTGGTCAGTCACAGGGGCAGAGGGAAATAGACATGCCCTGCAGTGTGGACAGAACAAATATATATGTCCACCCACCTATCGAAATGGATTCCAGGTATAATGCCATTATCCACTGAAAGAAGCCAACACACAGAATTTTTCCAAAACTGAACATGGAGCAATTCTGGGAAGAAAATGTGATGGGTCTATATAAAATGGCTGCAGCCCTGACCCCTCCCCTTGGCCCGTGTCCTGGTGGGCCTTCCCCCTTCAATGTGCAGGAGACACGGTCAACCTGGGTGGGTGGACACTTTCCCTCCCAGGCGTCACTGTGACCTTGAGAGAGGTGGGTATTTACTTTGAATCCTCAATGTGATACTGAGTTCACCGAACGAACAGATGAAGGACTAAGTGAACAAATGATAGAGTCACCCTGTATACAAGGCTTCACTCAGAGTAACAGGGTAGGACTCTGAAAATAGCCACACGGAGTGAGACTAGACTTATTTTCTCACCCAACTATATCGCTAAGCCGGCTTTGTTTTGTGTCTTTATCAGGTGGTTTTCCCTCAGCGAACACTTTGAAGACAGTACCCCTGGTGCCCAAGCCTTGTCCCTACCCTGCCCAGCGGGGGTTCTCTGCCCACCTCATCTCCTACCCCCTTCCTGTGGGTTATTCTCCATCTTCTCAGACACGGTGTCCAAGTTGTTCATGGGCCACTGTGGACAGGATTTGCCAAAGGCTGAGGGTATTGAATAAAGGAAGCCATCGTAGAGCTTTGTAATGAAACCATCAATGAGCTTGTTTCTTATTTCAACACTTTTTCTTTTAAAATGGCAGTTTTGCAACTTATTTTATTATTATTTTTTTAAAGATTGTATTTATTGCTTTTAGAGACAGGAGAAGGGAAGAAGTCAGAGAGGAAGACAAACATCAATGCATGGTTGCCTTTCACCTGCCTCCAGCTATGGACCTGGCTGGAGACCTGGCTTGCAACCTGGTTATGTGCCCTGGCTGGGAATCGAACCAGTGACTTTTGAGTTCACAGGCCGGTGCCTTATCCACTGTGCCACCAGCCAGGGCTATTTTTTCTTTATTATTATTTTTTTATTTTTACTTGAGGACATGGTCCTTGATTAGGGAGAGAGAGAGAGAGAGAGAGAGAGAGAGAGAGAGAGAGAGAGACCCGCAGGACTGACATTGATATCTGGGTCCTGGCTTACCATACCAGGGTGCCCTTTAAGAAGTCATTTTCCTGGTTCCTGGGCGGGGAAACCCCTCAGCTTGGTCCTTTGACCCTCAGGGTAAAAGGTGTTAATGTCAGAAAAGCAACGAATCTCAAAACCATTCCCTGCCCCCATGCCAAAATGGTGAGTAAAAAACAATGCCACGATCCACGCAGAGTTCCACAGACTAGTGCTACCTTCGAAAACATAATAAATGCAGACATGGTGGTTCTGGGACAGGCCAAAATAATTCACCCGTCGGGCCTCTGCAAACATCGGTGGACAGTGGCTGAAGACAGTGGATAACCACAAAACCTAACCAAGTAGCAACCCCCAGTGATCAATGTGGCACCTTTACCAGTTTGCTCTCCCACGTGTGGTTTGGGGCCACCGCCCTGCTGAGTGAGTTCTTGTCCAACCTTATTAGGGAGAAGAATCAGGAAGAGCTCAGATTCACACAGGACAGAAAACAGGGTACAGCTGCTGTCTTGCTGCAGGGTTAATTTACCTGCAGTCCAAAGAGGTCTGAAGTATCTGGATATTCCACAGACTATCACCTTAGACAACTGCAGTACATCCATGGCATAATGTTAACTAAAGCGGAGGCGTACATGGTAGCATTGGAGGGTTCAGTACAACGCCTGGCAAGGCCTCCTGGGATTTTTGGAAGTAGCATATTCCATACTTGAGAAGATCCCACACTCTGGCCCATGTACTGGGTGGTATGGAAGGTTATAATACATTCAAGCAGGGTCCAAAGCCAAAAAGCGCTCTGCAGCAGGTCCAAGTGGCAATGCGTGTCGCTATGTCTCTTGGAGGTCCAGATACTGACGTTATCTCTGGTGGGAATGATGCTTTGTGGAGTACCGTAGCCACAATAGGAGACTTACAACGCAGACCTCTCTAGGATTCTGGAGCAAGGCCAAGCCCCCCGTGACAGAGAATGCTACACCAGTTGACAAAACAGCCTGGGTCTTGGTAAAGGGCACATCTGACCATAGACATCACATAACCACATGGCCATCCTGAACTGATTCTGTAGATTCACCGGGTCGCAAGGTCAGGTGGCCAATCAATCATTCCGTAGTAAAATCTAAAGCCCGGACTAGGGACTGAGAGTCTTGCTTCTGGTCCTGGGGTTGTGTGGCCATGGACAGACTGGTTCCTCAGCTCCTCATCGCCTCAGTTTTGTTACCCATGATAGTGTGATACCTGCTTCCCATGAGACAAGTAGCATGCCTGGATTGTCTCACAAAACACAGGGATGCGATGCATGTATGACAAGGACCTTCGGGCTTACAGAACATGTGTGTGTTGTCTGAGGTCGCATGTAAGTAGGTAGGAAGGCTCGGGTGAGATCACAGATGGAGTCACTCCAGCATCAGGCACATTTGGGAGACTTTGGGCAACCCACTGGGTCTGGGCTCCTCCCCAGAAGACATAAAGCATGAAGGAGGTGGTATTTCAAAATGGGTTTACTGCTTGCCTGCCACCCCGAGAACAGTGGTGTTTCAGGGGACAGACGTGATAGCCATTTTGTAACGCATGCAGGGAAGTGTTCAAAACATGAGCCTTGGCCAGCTGGCTCAGTTGGTTGAAGCATCACCCAGGGCACCGAAAGATTACAGGTTTGATTTCTAATCGGTCAGTTACCTAAGTTGTGGGTTCAGTCCCCAGCCGGTAAATGTATGGAAGGCAACCAATCACTGTTTCTCACATCAATGTTTCTGTCTCTCTCTCCCTAAAAATCAATAATTTCCTCAGGTAAGGATTTAAAAAGAAACACATGGAATGTGTTATAAAGTGCTACCTACTTGAAAAAATTATAAATTCAATAAAATGGGGCTTTAAGATTTATTTTTAGAGAGAGGAGAAGGCAGGGAGAAAGAGAAACACTAATGCATGGTTGCCTTTTGTACCCCCCCAACCGGGGACCTGGCTCGCAACCCAGGCATGTGCCCTGACTGGGAATCGAACCTGTGACCTTTTGGTTTGCAAGCAGGTGCTCAATCCACTGAGCCACACCAGCCAGGGCATAAAATGGGTTTTGATGTTCCTATGGAGAACAGAGCTATGGGGCATTTAGAATCATTGGTTCCTTTCACTAGGAGGGGCTTTTATCCATCATTTAATTATTTCTCTTGGCTCCACCGTTTCAATCAAACAAGAGAACCCAGCTACTCGGGGAAGAGCACGGGGCTCTCCTGGGTGCCCAGGATCACCGGGGAGCTGGAACTGGCCATGTGGAAAAGCAGCAGCGAAGTGACTCAGCTTTCTCACTTTCAGCCCAGCAGATGCACAGAGGGGCCGGGAGCCTATTTTTGGAAGATGCTTCAGGATGGCAACCTCATGAGTCTGTGAAAGGACGTCTTTCTTTTGAAAACACGCTTTAATGTCTCCATGTTCCACTTTCCCGGGCACTGAGGGCTGCTGCCTTCCAGAGGAGCTATAAATAATCCGAGCCAGTTGGAATAAATAATGTGGCCCAGTGAGGGAGGGGGGCCAGGTGTGTGCAGGGAGGCAGCGGTGGGGGGAACAGCCCGCCTGGCAGGCAGCAGCAGCCCTGCGTGGGAGAGAGGAGGGCATCTGAGGTCAGCTCCTGAGAGCCAAGTGGGACCCGGAAAGGGCTGCCTTGACAGTCACAGTCACGGTCACGGTGACGGTGATGCTTCCATAGGAAGCTTCAAAACCGAGGCCAGGGCTGCAGTGCTTCAGCAGCCTTCCTGACTGAGCAGTTCCAGTGCAGAAGGGAACAAAAGGCACTGGAGTTGCACCCATCCCCGGTGGGGAGTGGTGCCCACAGCAGAGGTGGCAGGAAGCTCGGAATGCAGCAAAGGGTGCGCAGTGGGTGGGCCGACTCCATATTCTCCCCTGGGGCTGCATGGTCACTAGGTGCCTTTCTCTAAGTGGTGCATCCTCTGCTTTCTTCCGAACACTGAGCCGGGGTGGCTGAGGCCCTTCTTGGCAACGATAAATGAAATGTGAGGAAGAGTTTCCCACGTGCACAGAAGGGCTTGAGGCTGGTAGATCAGGAATCCTGACTTGGAATGCATCAGGTGCTCCGCGGTCACCTCCCCCTCCCAGACCTCCCAGATTACCGCACTTCTGTTCTTATTCCCATCGGGACCTAACTTCCTGATCTGAAATTGTCCAGCCATTATTTCTTTAAATAAGCTTTCAGCTCTTTCTCCTCTCTTCCTGGGGCTCCTGTAATGTTTATACTGGTTCTTTTGATAGTGTCCCATCCTATAGGTTTTTCTTTACTCTGTTTGTGGTTTTGCATGGTTTCTCTTCAGTCTGGATTAATTTCGCATGACGTCTCTGTGAGTACACAGATTCTTTCTTCTGCCTGATTGGCCCTGTTATCATTTTACGTATTGTATTCTTAAACTCCCAAATGTCTGGCTTTTAAACAAAGTTTTCTCTCTTTGTTGAACTTTCTCATTTTTGTGCACATATTATTTTTGCTGACTGGTTTTGCTGCTGAATTGTCTCTCTGGGTCCTCTGGATGGAGCTCCCTTCAGACAAGTATTTTGAATTCTTTGTTAGCTCCTTCACAGGTCATTTCTCTAGGTTGGTTGCTGGGAAGTTATTGTGTTCTTCTTGTGGTACTGTGTCTTTAAATTCTTACCTTTCTCCTAATCCTGCATGAGGTTTGCAGAATTGGTATTTGAAGGCGGAGTTGCCTCAGACAGGTTTTGTGGACTGACTTTGATGGGAAAAAGACCTTCCTCTAGAGGAGGGTGAGGGTGGTGAAGTGCAGCAGCCCCAGGTCAGGGGAGCACACGGCTTCAACATCGGCAAAGTATAGCAACCTAGACTCCGGGTCGCTCTATCAGCTGAGGACACCCTGGTGAAGACTGCAGTGGCCTTTGGTGGCCAAGGCTGTGGGTGTCTGGGGTCCTCGCTGGTGAAGGCTGCTGGGATAGGAACCCCAGCTCATGTTTTCCTTTGCAAGGGGCAGTGACAGTCAAGGGTATTCCTGTTGGTGCTGGGGTCTGGGAAATGAACGTGCAGAGTGACCACAGAGTCAAGGTCGAGGGCATGAAACTGTGCAAAGGGGCAGTGGTGCCAGGGTTTGTTCCAAATACTTTGTGGATTTTCTTTTCAGTCTACCTGTCATCCTACAGGGCGTAAGTTTTAGAAATGCTGGTATAGGAAATTATTCCTTTCGCAGATGAAGAGATATCCATAACCTTTTTGATCTTTGCAACTTAAGAGCCCTGATTAGCAGTGTGCCTGGAAGAAAACTGCTCTCCTCATCACACAGTAGATCCTGCGGGTAAATACATTTTTGTGAGTGGGGGACAAAGTTTCTAAAACAAGATTTGGAGATAAGTAGGCCACCCCAAGTTCTAAGATTAACTTCTTGAAGCACTCTGCAACTGTTGCTGTTCTGAGATTTGCAGATGACACCCAGAGTGAATGAAACCTTTTGTTCTGCTAACTTCTGGTTAAGAAAATCATGATATCTATTTATAATATGCTCCACTGAATAGGGTATGACTCAGCCTCTAATGTTCACGCTTCCCACGTGGAGATTGGCATGACATGCAACGTATTTAACAGTCAGCAGGCATGGGCAGTAACCAAACATAGGTACACTGACCTATGTGCCGTACCATTATGCACCAGCTGGGTAGCACCTCTGCCTGGTGCTAACTTGTGGTTTTGCTTTTAGACTGAAAAGGTAAAATGATTTGATAGTTACCAAAAGCCACTTAACCCAGACACTTCATAACTGCAGTGTTTTGTGTGAATGATGGCATTGCATCTTTACAAAGATTTGCCTGAGAGAAAGGAGAAAATAAATGACGAACTCATTGGCATTTTTGTTACCTCGCTCCACAATGGTTTTCTATATAATGATGAGGTACATGGTGGGAAGTTCTGTTGAAAGGAAGAGTAAAGAGTTGGCGGAGATGACTTTTTATTCTGTTTAAAAGTTATTTTGCTTGTTCAAGAATATTGAACACAGTCACAAGAACAACAGTTGGTCTCTTCGGTTAGTTACCTTGAAGAGCTTGCGCGCAGAAGCGTTTTGCTAAACTTAATGAAGAAAACTTTCTTGATGCTGAAATCAGCATTGTGTGGCAGTGATGGGAGAAAGATTGGAGGCCTTGCTGGGAGGGAAGGTGAGACTGTGCTTATCATAGTTTTACAGCGATTGGGAAGTGGAGAATGAAATGGCTTCCACACACTATCTCTGTGTTGCGTTGCACAAAGGCTGGAATGAACTCCGGAAGCAACCTCAAGGTTTCCATATGCATCATTGCACAACCTGCTCAGATTCACAGGGACTTCCAAGTTGGAGGATAAAATATCTGATCACAGCTGATTTGATGCCTCCCCATCCCTCCCCAACTTGACTCAACTTTCAGCAAGGTGAGGGGACCTGGCAAAAGTCACATGGCAGCCATGGTTGGTGTTTTGGAGGCAGGAAGGAGCCAATATTCAAGGGCGAGAAGAAGCAAAATTTGGGGGGTGATTATAATCATCCAGGGCATATTTCTATTTTTCCAATGGTTGCTCCTCATTAAGCTTTTGACACTTGGACATTCACGATTGTGCAGTCAAAGGTTAACTCAGTAGGTTTGAGGTTGACAGGCTCCTGAGAGGTCAGATCTAAATCCTTGCAATATGCTACCAAATAAGACTATTTTTTTTTTTAATACCTGCGGCTCTGGGTACCAGCATATAGTCTACACTAACACTGTGATTTATGGTGGGGCCCGTGGGCCATGTCTGACCTTCAGTTGGAGACTGAGGACTAAGGTCAGTCACGTGGTCATTCCATGCTTATATGACCAACCCCCAACAAGAACCCTGGACATCTCAGTCTAAGGGGGACCCCCTCTTGTCAGCAATCCCTACATGTTGCCACACACTGTTGCTGGGAGAAGTGAGTCCCATCTATCTGCAGTGCCAATGAGAGAAGACCCTGAAAACTTGAGCCTGGCCTTTCCTGGACTTGATCCCATTGTACCGTTTCCCTTGGCTGGTTTGAGTATTCGTTTCTTAACATTTTATTTGATTTTTGATATTACAGAAAGGGGAAGGGAAGGAGAAAGGGAGGGCAAGAAACATCCAATATAAGAAACATCGATTGGCTGCCCTCCCAGCATGCACCGGGAGACTGAACCCCCAACCTAAGTATGTATGTACCCCGACCAGAAGTTGAACGGACACCTTTCAGTTCATGAGATGATGCTCAATCAATTGAGCCACAGTGGTGGGGGCTTCATATATATTCTTTCACTGTAATAACTGAGTATAACAGCTTTTCTGAGTTTTGTAAGTCCTTGCAGAGAATCACTGGCAAACTTTCTGTCTAAGGTGGCCTTTCTATTTAACTTGAGGGTGGTCTTGGGAACCCCTGACTACAATGCTGTTCGAGCACCAACCCAGAGTGGCTTTTTCCAAATAGCCCCAGGCTGTGAAATACGGGGCCTTCCCTTCCCTCTTAGCAAACTTCCATTCCTTTCCTGGAAACAGGAAGATGAGCACCATTGGGACAAGTGTCTGTCTTGACCTATTAACCAGAGCCTAATCTCACTCCCAAGTTTAATGCTGTGAGACGAGGGTAAATGTGTCCCCACCATGTCCACACAATCTGCCAGGTGGGTGGCTTGCACTTTGATTCTCTAGTTACGCTGAAGTTCCCTTTCCCCCACCCAAGAAATGGAGCCCAGTCCCAGCCACTAGCCAATGGTTAAGACCCAGACGGCGTTCTTACTTCTTGGCTCTCATCTTTCCCTAGAGCTGGGCCCTCTTTTCCATGCCCTCAGGGGCCTTCTGGCCAGTCACGTGCATCCTAGGCTGGCCATCCCTGTTCCAGGCTCTGGCCTCCTCCAGTGCCTCCAGGCCACTGCCATGGTCAAAACCAGCCCAAACCAGTCAAAACCAGAGTCTCTCTTCTGAAATGCACCGAACCAGGGGCAAGGCAGACTAAACCTCAAAAATATGTTTTCCAGCACAGTGCTATTCCTCCCTTGGCCTCTACTTCTAAACTACAGCTGTGCCCCTTGTTCCTGGAGTCCTGAGAATTGTTGGGCATTGTAAGAAGCAGATGAGCATTACATGCAGTCCCCATGAGGTGCACCTGCTTGGCTGAGTCAGGGCGCCGCCCCCCTCCCCAGCTGCTGGCCCAACTCACATCCATCTTTCAGGTTGTGTGCAAATTCTTCAGAAAAACCCCCACTGTGCCCTAGTCTAGGTCAGGTATTTGGGGCCTATACTTCCATAAAACATGGTCTTCTCCTTCCAAGAGTTCAACTGTGTTCATAATTATTGGATCAATGTCTATGCCCCATAGATCTTGCTCACCGTTGTATTCCAGGGCCGAGCACAATGCCTGATGCTCAGAACACATTTTAGATTAAGGAAGTATATGAGCTGAGTCACAATCACTTTGTATTTTCTTCCAAAACAATGTGAAACGTTCCCTACCATATGCATGTGCTCAGTCTTCTTCATCCTTGCTCTTGCAATTGGACCATCTGCTCACAACCTTAGGGGAAAAGTTAGAGACGTGATAAGCTGCCTCCTTAACCCTTTTGTGACTGAGCAGGGAGGGAAAGACAGCCCTGCAGGAAACAGATGGGTGGGCATGTGGACCAGCCATGTTCCTCCTTCCCACCCCTTTCCTGACAGCAGAGCCTTTTCTTGGAATCTGTGAGCCAAAGTTAGTCAAAGTGGGTTTTTGTTGTTTTTTTTTGGTTACTTTTGGAAGGAGGGTTATTTGTCCCCTATGCTGCACCCCCATCCCAGCATCTAACAGAGTACCTAGCAATATTAAGTGCTTGAGTTATGTTTTTGAGTAGTTATTCCTCTTTTCTCCTAGAATAAATCTTTGAAGGCATAAGACCATGTCTTCATAGTGCTTGATACATGGACAGTGCTCAAGAATATTTACTGCCCTTGTCTTAGAGAGAGAGAGAAAAGAGCCAGGCTTAAAGTAGTGGGGGGTCTTGACATGAAAGAAGGGGTCACTGGAGCAGCATTCCATGAAAGAGTCAACTGACTGAAATGAGTCAATGTGCGGTGTGAACGAAGAAGAACCAAGATTTCGCTAAAGCAAATATTCCAGTTTCTGGCCTTCTGACTCTGGTGGATGGTGGTGGTCTATGGAGAGGACACTAGACAGAAACTGTTTCAAACCTCCAGACTCTGCCGGCCTCTCTTGGGGCGCAAGGAGGTTTCTAGCACTTCCCACAGTGCCCCATGGCTTCAGTCAGCTCATAAACAAGCATCTAAAGAAACCTACTCTGTTAGGGCGTGAGGAGCAGCTATTTTGGGTTCTTGTTTGTTAAAAAAAAAAAAAAAAAAAAAATAGCTCACACATTCCAAAATGCCAAAATGCCAAAATTCTACAGATGAACAAGAGCTTCTTCTTTAATGATCATTTTACTGGGGAATGATTATTTTTTCACTGGCAAATTCAAAATGTTATCACATGAATGAAGATACGTTTGGTTAATTTCATGCCCTTACGATGCAGATTCAGTCCCTTTGAGAGATGGGACCAGACCTGGGGCTAGGCAAGTCAGGGTGTGGACAAGCGCCTGCCACCCATGTGACTGTCATTGAAACCCATCAGTTTCCTGCTTTTGGAGAGTATATGTCTTTCTGGATGTGTTGTCTGATTTTGCTTCCATCTGTCATTTGGGGTCCTTTGGAGGTAAGTCAAGTTACTGAATCATTAGGGGTGCTAAATTGAAAATATCCATCAGCTGAAAGGAAGCTAAGACTGTTTCAAGGTGTGTGTCTTTGTGTGTGTAGCTAGTCATCTGGGCTAAGATTGGATTCTCTCTGCCAACCCCTGACCATTCCAGATGGAAATTAAGGTTGGGTTCCTTTAAAAAAATTTTTTTTAATTATTTTATTTTATTTTATTGTTGTTGTATTACATCCGTCCCCTTTTTCCTCCCCTCCATCCCCTTCCCCACCCACCCACTACCCCCCCTCCATAGCCAATCCCACTGGTTGGGTTCTTAACATTGTGCTGAGAGTGCAATTTACTTCAGTCCTCAGAACTTATTTTGTGCTGGCCCATGGATTGTCAATTTCAGGCAGATGGCCCCCATATCCTAAGCCAACACCCAAAAATTTTTGCTTTTGCAGAGGTCTACAGCTTACACTCATTGCCCCATAATTTTCTCGAATAATGAATTTATTCAGTGTTGACTATCTTTAGCAGTGGTTCTCAACCATATTGTGCATATTAGCATTATCCAAGGGCTATTTTTTTTTCTAATGTAGATAGAGTCTTACCCCAGACCAATAAATAAGAATCTCCAGTAACCATTATTTTTACCTCCCCAAAGGTGCCTCTGATGAGCACTGATGGAACTTATAACTGATCAATACCAGCCCTCTTGGGTGCAGGTATGTCCAGTGTCCCCTGAAGACCTTTGGTATCTATAGGCAGGGCTGTTGACACATCCTCGAGGGTTTTGCTGTACATAGTGTGGGCCACTGATATCACCTGGAATTTGTTGGAAAAACCCCACCCTTGACCTACTAAATCAAAGCCCGCACGTTTGCAAGACATTCAGAAGAGTTACAAGCATGTTCAAGTTGGAGAAGCATCACTGTGAAGTAACTGGGGCTCAGACTGGGCTGCACACTGAAATCTTGGGAACTCAAAAAAGTACTAGCCCTGGCTGGTAGCACAGTGGATAAGGCGCCGGCCTGCAAACCCAAAGGTCGCAGGTTCGATTCCCCAGCCAGGCACATAAGCAGGTTGCAAACCAGGTCTCCAGTCAGGTCTGTGGCTGGAGGCCGGTGAAACGCAACCATACATGGATGTCTCTCTCCCTCTCTGTCTGTCTCTCTTCCCCTCTTTCTAAAAATAATGAAATAAAATCTCTTGGGTGGGTGGGTGGATGGGTGGGTGGATGGGTGGGGAGGGGGACAGAGGGGAGCAAAAAGGGGATGGATGTAATACAACAACAATAAAATTTTAAAAAAGTACTGATGCCTGGATTTCAACCCCAGCAATCCAGGTATGATTGGCCTGGACACTGGGGAAATTTTTAAATCTTCCCAAGGAAATTCAAATGGTCAGAAAAAGTTGAGAACCACCCTCCTTAAGGTAGAGGCCTGAGTCTTACAGAAACAATCCCAGCTTCTTCTTCCCCAGAGCAGAAACCAAGTCAACCTGGGTATTCCCTTTTTACTGTTTGGGAAGATAAGATTTACATAGGTTATATGGGAGATGGATTTTTCCCTAGCAGATAAACATTTAAGGCACGAATATTGTTTTTTAAGTGAGAATGCACATTTTAAAAGTAATATATTTGCAGCCCAGATGGTTCTCAATTGTACATTTCAGGTTTAACCAGCATCATTAAATACTGAGGACAGATGCATCCACAGATTTTGATTACATGATGATTTCTTTGCCCATTCTCTTTCTTTTCTGTCCCAAACAATCTCTTTCAGATATGGCGCCAGGTAGAATTTATCCTCCTCATGTTTTGTCCACTGCTCTTTAGGCAAGATCTGCTGTCTCATGGACAGGTTTGGTTCTCTCTGACTGTGAAACATTGGTCATTCATTACACGGGTTCTAGGGAAGCCTTCCATGGCTTCTTATACATTGTCATCCATGTGGATTGTGTCATCTCTCATTAACCCCAGTTAATGAGTCCTGTAGCATTTTAATTCAATTTCAAATACCCTCGAGTCACCAGCTTGATGCTGCAAAGTAAGGCCTGCTTAGCGTTTTTTGTTTGTTTGTTTGTTTGGTGTTTTTTATCTTGTTTTTGAAAGGGAGAGAATGGGAGGAGGAAGGAAGGAGAAAAAAAGGGAGAGAAATGCTCATGGGTTGCTTTTTGAACATGCCCCGTCTGGGGACCTAACCTACAACACAGGCACATGACCTGACCAGGAATCAAACTGGTGACCTTTCATTTTATGGGACGAGGCCCAACCCACTGAACCACCCCGGTCAGGATCTGCTCACCATCTTGACCTGAGACTCAAGACACAAAGGTTTTGTGTATTTCAAATTTCCAGACAGAGGAATCGTCAGCCACCGTAGAGCTACTAATAATAGCAATTCCCAGAATGGAAAATGGATAGACATCGTCATGGGAGTGGGAAGAAAAGCAGGGACGTGACACTGAGTTGTGTCACACTCGGTGCTGAACTACAGGAACACTCAAAGTAAAGCAATGACTCAGGCCAGAGAACAAAGAACCCATGTTTGTTATCTTTTACTCCTCACCAACGGAGCTTAGCATCGTGTTCACTGCAAAGGGGAAGCTTACGGCTCAGGCCATTGTTGCAGAGCAGGTGCTGTTGGGTGAATTTGGAGCTGAGAGGCAGTAAGTGGGTGCCTGGCAGTCCACTCCTTTGGTTACTCAGCTTCCACGTACACCCATCCGTTCACATTGGATTCTCAGACAAAAACAACACAACTCAATGATTCTAGCTAACAAGATGTGGCTACTCACCTTTCCCCCACAGTCCCAACAGTTACTATATCCAGTGCTGGCTGTATTAATTAATCTTCCAATTTGGTCATGGTCCCAGGGAATATTTTGTTACCTTAAGACTCCATTGTGATGTTAACCTCAAGAAAAGTCATGCGAATAGAGCCCTGGCTGGTGGCACAGTGGATAAAGTGCCAGCCTGCGAACTCAAAGGCTGCTGGTTCGATTCCCAGCCAGGGCGCCTAACCAGGTCCCCAGCCAGGTCTGTAGTTGGAGGCAGGTGAAAGGCAACCATGCATTGATGTCACTTTCCCTCTCTGCCCCTCTCCCTTCCCCTCTCTCTAAAAGTAATAAGTAAAAAAATTTTTTAAAGTCATACAAATAAATAGGAGATAAGAAAATAAAACGGTTAGTATATGCCAATAAGCATAGGCACATAACCAGCAAAGACAAAATCTGCAAAGCTTCAATAGCCCTCAGTTCTGTGGCTGGTACCTCCGACTACTTTCTTCCACTGCCCAATCTATGTCTCAGCCAACACCTCAGCTGCTCAGGACCTTAGAATTGCTCAAGTGACTCAA
This sequence comes from Noctilio leporinus, assembly GCA_004026585.1. NCBI lineage: Eukaryota > Metazoa > Chordata > Mammalia > Chiroptera > Noctilionidae > Noctilio > Noctilio leporinus. Next base: position 4,292 of record PVIW01005266.1, on the reverse strand, counting down.
ACCTTCATTCCCAAATGGCCTGAGTCCCCAGTTGTCCTGCCTTTCGTTTATTTATTTTTGGTTGCTCTATGGTTTTCCATTAGTCTTTACTATTGGGCACAGGAGCACTGAGAGGTGACTCCATGAATTCCGTCAGGTACCAGATAGAGTCTTCTTTGCCTCTTTGTGTAGCAACAATTTATCCTGGTAATTAGGACCAACCCTGTGAGCCAGTCAGCATACTGCCATCCACAAGGTGGACCAGCGTGATGCTTTGTGGAATGTCAAAATGATCAGGATGTCTGCAGAAAGCTGCACAATCAATGAAGTCAGCCCGTTGTCCCCACTGCAGCTCACCAAGTCCCGGGAGTTATGTCAATTTGTTCCAGTAGAGACACAACACTAGGGACAGCTGCCATTGGGGTGTCACCACTTGACTCAGTTGAGGATGGTCCACAGTCATTCTCTAGAATCTACACGGCTCCTGCTCAGGTCAAATAGGTAAGAGAGCATATAAATGCCACAGAGGGTCTTTATAAACTCCTTAACATCCAGGAAGGAGAGCCCTGGGGAGACGGCACAGGTACGAACCCCAGGGCCACACTCAAGTGTCATCAATGGTGATGGATGCATGCATCACCAAGAACCAGTTAGTTGGAAGATTTTCTGCCACCTCCATCGCATGGCTAGACAGGTAGCTCTGGAGGGTATGCTGGAATTTGAAAATGTCTCATGACACACGGACTGTGTAAAGAAATATGGATTACATGCTTCTTACAATTAAGTAGTCACTGGCTTAATAACCATACCAAAGTGTATTGATTCATTGACTGATGTCAACATAAAAGAAGGTCTCCCAGGCCCTGTAGCTCTTTCATGTCCAACAGTATTACTTGTGATTAGGATGGAACTTCAGACACAGAAGGGCTCTTCTATAAGTGACAGAAAGTCCAATCCAAAGAGGGTTAAGCAAAAAGAAAATACATTGGCTTATTATTATTCAGTCCTCAGCCACAGTCTTGCAATGGTGTGTTTTCATGACAAAGCCACTCACCAGTATCATTTACATTTTGTGCAAATTATATAATTTACCCATGTGATAACATTATTTCTGGCAAGTCTTTCACTTAAGGATAGGCAAGAGCTTTACAAACCACTTACAAGAATTATAGGTGCTTCCCATTTGACCCATAAAAGCAGGTTAATGTTGCTGAGACCATTAAGTCTGTAAATGAAAGGATGTGAGAATACTTCAAATCTTTATATATGCCAAACTGTCATAAACTGTTTCTCAGGATAGCACCTCTAATTCTTTAAGTACATTTTAACCTCCATCTGGTCTGGGTGACACTCGGACCTTTGGAAGTACCGCCAGAACTTGGCATTTTACATGACTTTACGTGAGGACTTTTCTGTGACCTTTGAAGATGGTGGGTTAGATAGAAAGGCAAGAGATTTAGGTGCATTCCTAACATTTCTATGATTAAAAAAATCAGCCTTGTACTGGTATGCTTCCTTCCTTCCTTCCTTCCTTCCTTCCTTCCTTCCTTCCTTCCTTCCTTCCTTCCTTTCTTTCTTTCTTTCTTTCTTTCTTTCTTTCTTTCTTTCTTTCTTTCTTTCTTTCTTTCTTTCTTTCTTTTAGTTTTAACTTGCGAATCTCTCTAACAAATTAACCAGGTTGAGCATATTTGGTGGCCCTCATAAGTTTCATGTTTTTCAAATGTAACATCATAATCTTGGAAAGATCATAACGTTTTGAAGATATTAGTTATTCCATGTTATTGCTTGGGGGAAGAGGGTGGGTGGGAGAAGGACAGGACCGAACAGAGCATAGGTGACACCCAGGATTTACCCAGCTGGTCAGCAGACTCCAAGGATTTCAAAATCATCGTCTCATATGGACTGTTCTATCTTAAACGCACACACAGAAAATGGGAAGATAAGTGCATAAATAAACAGCTTAGCTACTAAACATTAATATTAAAGATAGCGAAACAAAATAGTTTTAAGGATAGCATTTACAGGTCAAGTTAAGAACTCCTGTAACAACCATGATTTTACTCCTCACTCTTTTCACCTCTTCTGCTGGGCTTCTGTTCCGTTACGTTTCCCACAGCAGTCCCAGGGATTTGCAGAAAGTCCTCACAGAAATGGAATGGAAGCTGCTGTGTTTTCCCTCAGCTTCCCAGGCTGAACTTATCCTTCCCCCTGTAGCCATCACTCTAAACTCCTTTCTTCCTGCCTCACCTGCCCATCACAAGTATCCCCTGACCTGTCATCATCAAGGTCGGCTGAAAGTTATGGAATGACCTGTCCTGGCCATAAAATGAGAAGCCCAGCCACATCTTCAGGGGCATAGCAATGCTCTTGGGCTCCCAGAGACTCTGTAGGCACACCATGCTTTGCTCCTCAAGGGTGCTAACATTAAACACATGCTGCCACACACTGGCCCTAACGGAGAGCGATGAGACAGGGGCTCTGAGAAGGGACCATTTCCCCTTCTTAGAGCAACATCTGGCCATCTGGTGCCAATTAGCTCAGTGTCTTGGAGATAGATTAGCCTAATTCAGGGTCTGTGTCTGGCCTTGATGCTGATGTGCTGGTCACAGGTGTGCAATCTAGAATCCTACCATCTGTTCCCGAATGGGCCTGTCCCAGGACTGGCAGAGAGCCTGGAGCCTGCAGCAATGACACAGATGCAGTGTTAGGCCCTTGACACTTTGGTACTAGAGATGAGTGACTTGAGTACATGGCCCTCCTCCCAGCTTTGCACCTGCAGATAAAACTATGGAGGGGCCCAGCAGAAAGGCTTCTCACCTCCTGCTCCTCTGACGAAAACCCCTGAAGAGAGTCAGGTCCTAGGTCCCCACCCTCAACCTGCTCAGCCTATGACTCTCAGCATGGCTTTGGACATCAGTCAGCCTGGGCCCACATGGTTCTGTGGATGGGGGCTGGTTACCAAAGAATCAACCTTACCGTGAGAGGGTGGGAATTTCCAGTCCCATCCCTCAGTATCTAGGGAGAGGAGAGATCTTGGAATTTGAATCAATTGCCAATGCCGATGATTCAATCAATCCTACCTATAGAATGGAGCCTCCGTAAAATCCTGGAAAGACAGGGTTTGGAGGGTAAACATGTGACAATTCGGGGCAAGTGGTGTACCCAGAGAGTATGGGAGCTCTGAGCCCCTCCCCACACCTCACCCTCCTGGCTGTTCCTGACTCACACAATACCCTCTTGTAATAAGGCAGTGATCGAGTAAGTAACGTGTTTCTCTGAGTTCTGTGAGTTGCCCTAGCAAATTCAGTGAACCAAAGGAGGAGCATGGGAACCTCCATTTTGTAGTCAGTACAGGTGACAAACTGGACTTGGCATCTGAAGTGGGCCAGAGGTGGGGACCAGTCTTTTTGGAACCTATGGAATCTGCTACTATCTCTGGGTAGAAAGTGTCAGAACTGAGTTAAATTCTGGGGCACCTGTAAGTGTACAAGAATTGCTTGGTGATGTGGGGAAGGTGGTGCGTGTGTGTGTGTGTGTGTACATTTGTGTGTGCCTACACACACAAACACACACACTGCTGTTTCTAAGTGAAGGTGAATAAATCAATACCAGTGCAGAATAATTACAGGAGTGTAAAAAGCCAATTCGAAATAAATAATCTGAATCCTTTCACACTTTTAAGTCAACCTGATAAGTCCTGGATGGTGGCACAGTGGATAAGGCACCAGCCAGCAAACCTAAAGGTCGCAGTTTCGATTCCCAGCCAGGGCACATAACCAGGCTGCAAGCCAGGTCTCCAGCCAGGTCCACAGCTGGAGGCAGGTGAAAGGCAACCACACATGGATGTCTCTCTCCCGCTCTTGCCTTGCTCCCTTCCCCTCTCTCTAAAAATAATAAATAAAATCTTTAAAAACAAATAAAAATTAAATCAACCTGATTTTAAAAAAAATCTACGGAGTTTACCTGCTAACCTTCTCCTAAGTACAGAAACGTGATTTCTTTTTTCACCCACATATGAAAGTGGCTTTTGTCTCGGTGAAGGTGGAAGGTACGAGGACACGTTCTGCCATGGTCATTGACACAAAAATGAGCAAAAACGCTGCGGCGGCTGTCACCTTTTCCAGAGAACCATGCGCTGAGTCACTCCTCCTCCTGGGCGCTCCCCTTCGATGCAGGTGGGTGCTGAGCTCTCTTCCGTTCTAAAGGCTCAGGTGGCCGCAGGTGCAGCCGGGCTGGCCTGGGGCTGGGGAGCTGGACACCAGGGCCTGGACCTCCCCACCGACTGCAGCGGCACAGGCTCAATGCCCTCTTAG
>PVIW01005265.1:0-110532 GCA_004026585.1 Noctilio leporinus | reverse complement strand
AGGCTGGTGCAGCCACTGTGGAAAACAGTATGGGGTTTCCTTAAAAAACTAAAAATGGAACTGCCTTTTGATCCAGCAATTCCACTACTTGGACTATACCCAAAGAATCCTGAAACACCAATTCATAAGAACCTATGCACACCTATGTTCACAGCAGCACTATTTACAATAGCCAAGTGCTGGAAACAGCCTAAGTGCCCATCAGTGGATGATTGGATCAAAAAACTTTGGCACATTTACACAATGGAATTCTATATAGCAGAAAGAAAAAAGGAACTTGTACCCTTTGCAACAACATGGATGGAACTGGAGAGTATTATGCTTAGTAAAATAAGCCAGTCAGTGAAGGACAAATATCATATGATCTCACCCATTACGGGACAATAATGAGCAAAACTAACAACAAGCAAAACAGAACCATGTATATGAATACAAGGAATAGGCCTTCAGTGGTCAGGGGGAACGGGGCTGGGGGGAGGGGGGAGGCAGAGTCAAAGAAGGGGAGCAGCTCAGACAAGAACCTAGTATAAAGGAACCATGGACATGGACAACAGGTGGGATTGACTTTGGGGGGAATGGGTGGGTGGGGAGGGGGACAGAGGGGAGCAAAAAGGGGATGGATGTAATACAACAACAATAAAATTAAATTAAAAAAAAAAAAGACTAAAAAAATAAAATAAAATAATAAAATGAGACATGGCCCTGGCTGGTGGCACAGTGGATAAACACTGGCCTGCGAACCCAAAGGTCGCTGGTTCGATTCCCAGTCAGGGCACATAACCAGGTTGCAAGCCAGGTCTCCAGCCAGGTCCATAGCTGGAGGCAGATGAAAGGCAACCATACATGGATGTTTCTCTCCCTCTCTGCTTCTCTCCCTTCCCCTCTCTCTGAAAATAATAAATAAAATCTTTTTAAAAAAATAAAAAATAAAATAAAATAAAATAAAATGAGACATGAATGTCCAGAGGGGACAGACACTAAATATCTGGGGAAAGATGGTTTCAAATAGCAGCAAGTTGAAGGGTCCTAAAGTGGGAATGAATGTGGGATTTCTGAGGAAAAGAAATAAATAAGTATACTCAGCCAAGGTAAGCATGGTAGAGATGAGGTAAATAGAGGTCAGCTTAGGTAGAACCTGCTAAAATAAAGAGTTTGGAGTATAATCTAACCAAAATGACTTTTATTTATTTATTTTTTAATCTTTTCTTGTTATTCTATTATAGTTGTCTCAATTTTTCTCCCTTTGATCTCTTCTACCAATCCACACCATGCTTCCACAGTCAATTCCCACACTGTTTTGTTTTGTTTTAGATTTAACCATGGGGAATTTAAACATTTGGAAAAATAAGGAGAAAAGAGCAAAATGGTTATCATCTAAAGCACTGCCTTTGAACCTGATGTGTCTTGTCTGTAACTTCACGAGCCAAGCAACAGTGCGAGATCATAAGGACTTGTTATAACTGGAGCCCTCCAGCTCTGAACTGAACTGCTCTTTTAAAAACAAGACACATTTTGGCCCTGGCTGCTGTGGCTAAGTGGATTGGCTCCTGCCTGCGAACCCAAAGGTTGCTGATTTGATTCCCCAGTCAGAGCACATAACCAGGTTTGCAAGCCAGATCTCCAGCCAGGTCCTTAGCTGGAGGCAGATGAAAGGCAACCATACATTGATGTTTCTCTCCCTTTCTTCTTCCCTCCCTGACTTTCTCTCTGAAAATAATAAAATATTTTTTAAATAAAATAAATAAAAACAAGGCACATTTAAAAAGAAAGAGAAAGGAAGGAGGGAAGGAAGGAAGGAAGGAAGGAAGGAAGGAAGGAAGGAAGGAAGGAAGGAAGGAAGGAAGGAAGGGCACGCAAGCAAGTAAGCGCATCCAGTTTCAACAATTATCAATTCAAGTTCAGTCTTCCTTAATCTATACATTCACTCTTTCCCCATCTAACCCTCAGATAATATTATCTACACACATTTTAGTATGTATCTCTAAAAGACAAGGACTCATCTTGTAAATACAAGGTCTGTCTAGAAAAAGTCTAGCTATTGTTATTGTTAATATAACAAAGAGGGTTTGTGTAACATCGATGTAACCTGGCAGTCAAGCAGAGTGGACTAGAATGTGCATAAGAATAATGATGACTTCACTGTACTAGTCAGTGTGGGGGGTAGATGCCATTGAGTGAGCATGTGTACTGTGTGGCTGTTGTATTCAAAATGACTGACTAGAGAAATGAATCTGCATCAAATTCTGCATTAAATTGAACATTCTTCCACCAAAACCATTTGGATGATGCAGAAGGCTTTCAGGGACAATGCAGTAAGTATAGTGCAAATAAAAGTGTGGGATAAATGCTTCAAAGATGGTCGAGCATCTATTAAAAATAATACATATTCCGGAAGGCGTGCAATAAGCAAAACAACTGGGAATGCTGAATGTTCAACAGAGAATAGCAAGTGGCAGTGCGAAAACTTAAAGCTGATCTGGGGATTCCAAAAACTACTGTGTCTGAGATTTTGATGCAGGATTTTGGCATGAAACATGCTGTAGCAAAATTGGTTCCATGGCTTCTGCTACAAGCAGAAGGAACATCATGCTGCAGTTACCAATGACACTGGGAGAACTGTGCAAGATCTCAAGGTGCTTACTTTGAAGGGGACTGAGGCTTCATTGTCCTATGTAGTATTTCTTGTATCTCCTTCAATAAATGTCCTGTTTTTCATAGTACATGGCTAGATGCTTTCTGGATAGACTTCTGTATAACCACTATCAATATTACCATTATTAAGCCAAAAATTTCAATAATACTTTATTAACATTATCAATTACATAGCCAATGTTCAAATTTCCCTGTGTACCACTTTTTAAAAGTTTATTGGATCAAATCAGATTCCAAATAAAGTCCAGAAATTATAACTAATCAGTTTCTTAATTTTTTTAACCTATAGATTATCATTTCTTTACTGTTTTTCCCTTGCAACTGTTTGTTGAAAACCTGGGTTATTTGTCCTATAGGACTTTCCTATTCTGTAGGTCTTGACTGCATCCTCATCACGCCACTAAACATGTTCCTCTGTCTCCCAAATTTCCTTTAAATTGGTAGTGAGATATGGAGATTCAATCAGATTCAGGTTCAAATTTCTAGCAAGACTGCCCCATAATTTACATTACTACTCCAATCAAACGGTAATATGCAGTCTCTCAGTTTCTCAATCTCTCTCTCTCTTTCTCTCTCTCATAATTACTACCTTAGATCTGTTACTATATTTCATTAGTTGTAAAATGTTGATACTAAATTCTGTTATTTTTTTCTTTAACAACTAAAATACTTCGATAAAGAATATAATTTCCTTTACCAACTATGCACTTAACATTAAAGAATAATGTTTGTTGCTTAGCATGGATGTTTTAAGCAGGAAAGATTTTAAAGATCATCCAGAACACTGTTTGCAGAATAGAGTGATGTATAAGAAAGCAAGAGTGAAATCACAGATAACCTCTTGGGAGGCTCTTATAGTATTCTAAGTAAATGATGATGGGTTGTACCAGGATGATAGAGAAGGTGAAGTAGACAGATTTAAGATATATTTTGAATGTAGTCTAGAGGACTTGCTGATTGAGTGTATAATGTATATAAGACAAGAGAAAGAAAAAAATCAAGAATGTGTCCTAGATTTCTGACCTGAGCATTTAGGTTTATGGGAAGGGAAGTGCAGATTTAAAAACAAAATCATCTAGGTAATGATGTCAATAATTAAGTCAATAATTACAAAATCACTATTATTGTGTTTTTTCTTTATTCTGACTGAAGATAATTAAAATTTTCAGGAAGGAGAAACAAAACGTTTTATGTTCTCTTTTTATTAATGCACTTTTGCTAAAGTAAAATAAGACCGTCCAAAATAAGGCTCTACTTTTTATCTTAGATAACTCACCCCACCTCACCCCCTGCATATACTATATCAACAAAGCATAAGTGGGTAAAATTTTTTACAGGATAGTAATAAACATGATTTTAATCCATTTGATTAGGAACCTCCCATATCAGCTGATAGATCACTACAAATACAAAAGATATACGAACAGCCAGGATACTTAAAAATCGAGAAACAGAGCTTAAAACCTAACTAATAATTAGTATTAACCAGTTAATTATGGGGGACGATAAGAATGCCAATTCATTTTTTTAAAGCAAATTTTCTGCCCTGGCTGGCATGGTTCAGTGGGTTGAGCACCACCCTACAAACTGAAAGGTTGCTGATTCAATTCCCAGTCAGAGCACATGCCTGGGTTGCAGGCCAGGTCCCCACCTGGGGACATGTGAGAGGCAACCCATTGTTGTTTCTCTTGCACATCAATGTTTATCTCCCACTCTTTCTCTCTCCCAAAAATAAATAAAATACTTTATCAATGTAATTTTTCATTGTCCTATTTCTAAATAAGTAATAATTCAAATTGTCCTGTTTTATTTCCCTTGCTTCTCCCTACAAAGTAAAAGGGTGAATATAAAAGGTTTTAATAGAGAAGGAAAAGAACCTACCCTCAACATGTTATATAAATATCAGCAAAAATAATAAATATTACTTTCTAAATGATAAGATTTCTAAAGATATGTTACCTAAAGTTTCATACAGAAAAGGATTTTAAGATTTGTCACAGATCATTTCTGCGTATAAAAATGCTCCAATCAACTGAACCATTTGCCCTGATCAGGTGGTTCAGATGGTTGGAGCATTGTCCAATATATTAAAAGGTTGTGGGTTTGATCCTTGAGCTGGGTACAAACCTAGGTTGTGGGTTCCATCCCCAATTCAGGTGCATACAGAAGGCAGCCAATTAACCTCTCATTCTCTCTCTCTCTCTCTCTCTCTCTCTCTCTCTCTCACTCGCTCGCTCTCTTTTTCTCCCTCCCTCTCTCCCTCTCTAAAATAATAAACATATCCTCAGGTGATGATTAGATACCTCACTTTGATAATATATATTTACAGAATGTCTGATTAACTGGTAAGATAAAAATGACAAATCATTCTTGTATAATGAAGCATTCACATATGATTATGTACACACTGAACAAATGATCTCCATTAGGCCTTACAACTATATTTATGTATAAATATAGCTTATTTAATAGAAACTGGATTCCTGGATAGAATGTCCTTTTTCAAAATACACAAATGTTAGTTCTGCGTGACATTTCCCAGCACCAACCCTGGCCCTGTTCATTGGACTCTACTGAAGTACTTAGAAGGAAGTTAAAAAAGGAAAAGAAAAGTTCTGCCAGCTAAAAACACAAAGTGAGAAAACAGTATAAGCACAAATATAATTCCAAAAATTCTAACGCAAATCAAATATCTCAATAATTACAGAAAGAGAAATCCTAGACCTACAGGAAATTGTTAAGCATTTGAGTTCATTTATGAAAGCTTAAAAGCTATTATATCTTAAGGAAATTTTTAAAAAGATTCTATCAGATCTTCAAGATAAAATATACATTAAAATATATTAAATAATTCTATTATCCCATACTATTATAAAATACTTTGAATTCTGAGATGTAATTGTTCTTTAAGGACCGTATTTTATTCTGCTTTTGAATGTTTTTCTTGATATTTATAGTAAAAGAAACATAATAAAGTATTTTGTACTCCTGTGAATTTTTCTTCCTCAGAATAAGCATGAATATTTTAATGAAAATCAATTACATCAAACATCTTTATAGGTGACAAATTGTATTCTGATTATCAATTATTCAGAATTGCAGATGATTTCCAAACTATTTGTTTAAACACAGAATGTACAAATTTTAGACAATGCATTATTTGCAACACAAAATAGATCCTTTATATTCATGTACAAAAGACTAACTGACTTTTACTTAGCTTTAAACTCTTTTGCTAAACCACCTTATCCATCTTAAAGATCACTTTTTCTCATTCTATTTCATTCCCATGGCTTTCTCTCTTGGTAAAATATTCCCCGTGTTTCTTCTTTCTCACTCTTCCTATCTAGATGCTGAGCCTTCCCCCAAATAAATAACTTGACAGTTTGCTTCTTTAATAATCTCAAACAGCACCCTTAACCCAGGTAAAGTGAGAAACACAGAGGTGTGGGAGAGCCAGATAATAGCAACACACATAATTTTCATTCCCTGACCCTTTGTGATTGCTACTTCTTTGACCTCCTCTCAAAAATACTCTGCTTAGTCCTACACTCAATTGTAAGAATTGGTATAATGTAGATTCCAGGAAGTTGGTTAGAATGTCACCCTAATTACTTTAAATGAGATCTGCACACTTCCAATTTCAAGGATTATCTGATCCTAGGGAAAACTGCTCTCACTGTTTTAGGTTGATTAGTACCCAAGATGATAATATATTACCATGAGGTATAAGCTTTTAAGCAAACCAGTTATTTCCATCAACAAATCAGGACACTCTCTCATTAGGAGTACTTAAGACTTATAAACTATATGGAAAATTCAAAATTGAAACAAAGACGTTGACAGATAGAGGTTATCACCATAATCTGTATTAAGGAATATATTGAAGAGTAAATCTCCTTACAAAAGCCACAAAAAATATCCAACTGCTTTGGTCACAAGCCACTTTAAGGAAGCACTAAAAATTTCACTCTATAACCTGGCTGGTACGGCTCAGGGGATTGTGAGCTGCCCTGCAAACTCAAGGATTGCCAGTTTGATTCCTAGTCATGGCACATACCTGGGTTGCAGGCCAGGTCTCCAGCCAGGTCCTCAGTTGGGGGCACATGAAAGGCAACCACACATTGATGTTTCTCTCCCTTTTTTCCTCCCTCTCTTCCCCTCTCGAAAAATAACGAAGATAACATTTAAAACTTTTTTTTCACTCTCCAGATCTCCTTTTACTAAGACATTAATACCTTCTGTTTTTACTTTATTCAATATATTTTCACAATAGCTTGTAATTTCTAAACAGAGGCCTTAAATTCTATCAATTATACTTTATGTAAATAATCCAAGTAGGCTTTCATTTTTAATAACAAAACTTTGTTTAATAAAAAACTACATATTCAACAGAAAAATTGTTAAAGCTAAAAGTTAAAGGCACACTGAGGAAGAATCCCTTTTAATCCAATTTAAAGGAATTAATTTTACATATGAATAAAACAAAATTCAAGGAAATCAGTTTCCCTAACTGACAATTTCTAAAAACATAAAGTTGATTATATTTTCCCATAGAGAAGCAATATTACAATACAGTGGTACCTCCGTGCTTGTTATTAATTTGTTCCAGAACTCCTGATTAGTGCCGAAACCACTGAGTACTGAATGAATTTTTCCCATAAATTAATATAAGTAGAAATAACTCATGAAAGTTCCCCAGAACTTTCACATTTTACTGGGCTAATAATAAGAAATGAGGTTGTTTTGTAATATAGAACCTTAAAACTAAAGATGTGGATTTTTTTAAAAGCAATTATATAAAAATAGAATAAAACTGAACTTATACTGAGAGGAGCTCCTGGTGTAATGGGATAGGGGCGAGGTGGAGGAGGAAGAGAAGGGTCAATCACTGGAAGAGGAGTCCTCTTCCAAGATAATTTGAAGCAATTTGGCAGGAGTTTCTTCTGCTTTCTGTCTCTTGGCTTCACTGTTGGACACCCAGATCTAGGGAGTTTCAGTAAAAATTTATCAAGAGAAACTTGTTCCTGTCTATGTTTCAAATGTTTCTAAAGTGTGACACTGTTCATTAAACAGGTCCACATTTCGGCTTGCTAGAGCTTTGTCTGGACAACGGTATGTTTCTACAGTTTTGAATTTCAACCCATCTTTTATTAGTTCAGTAGATGCTGCCCCTTTTTCCTCTTCACCTTAAGAAATTTCCTCAGCTACTACCTGCTGCTGCCCCTTTTGAAGTTCCTGCAGCTAGCTCCTCAGTGCTGAACTCTGCTCTGTGCCCCTCCCTCCACTACACTCTTTCATCACTGGCCCCTTCATCACTGACCCCCACGCCCATGGACTTGTCCCGAGACACCATATGCTCCACTACTGGGCTACCAGGATCACCCTGAAAGCCTTCAAAGTCCCTTAGAGTTACAGCTTCTGGCTACAATTACTTCCACACAGAGTTCATGATCTTGTAAGAGATTTCACACCAGGCGTCATCTATGAGAGTAACACAGTGGAGGATATAAAAATGGTTCTTTCAGAACTCTGAGTGTCAACTCTGTGTCTGAGGTTACTTGAAAACACCTCTGGAAAAGGACCTTCGTACAGAGATTTTTGAAGTTGGAAATGAACAGAGGATTTGTGTTACAGGACAAGAACTTCATGGTCATACAACTGAACTCCAGTAAATTGTCCTCCAAGCCTGGAGGGTGAGCAGGAACATTGTCCATAAATAACAAAACCCTCAAAGGGCCTGCAAATATTTTTTCACAGTGGAGCCAAAAACTTCATTCATCCACTCTCTATAAAGAACTGCCTCATCACCCGAGTTTTGGCCCTCCACATCAAACTTGCATTCCATCACATTTTCTCTTAAAAATTCACAACTCTCACAGGTTTTCACTGGATACACTAGCAGAGGCTTAAGTTTTAAATCCCCACTAGCGTTCCCACACAACCACAGAATTAGCCTGTTCATAGGCTTGTGCCTGGCATTGCCTTATCTCGAGTGATGCAGGTTCTGCTAGATATTTTCTTCTAAAACAAACTAGCTTTGGCACAGTTAGTCACTTGTTGGAGGACAAAACCCTAAGCCTTTACATATTCCCTAAACTCAGTGACACAGCTTTCGGCAGCGGCCCTGGCTGCCTCTCTACGCCTCACCATGCTGTGAGTGCCAGTTCTCTTTTTTAATTTATTGAACCATCCATGACTGGCTTTAAACACTTCAGTGCTCTCACCACTTGTTCCCAGCTTGCCTTTTAACAGATCAGCATGTGACTGCCTAGCTTTCTCACAAATTATTACCTCAGAAATGCTGTCACCCTTTGACTGTCTTTCATTAATCTAGGTGTAAAGCAATTTTCAGCTTCTTCCGATATCTGTGAATGTTGCTTATTCACAGACTTTACACTTTTAACAACACTTGCTGCTTTAATCGCTTCCTTATTTCTCACTATCATTTGGTCATGGTTCTCAGAATCTTTTTTCTTTTTTTAACATTTTATTTATTTATTTTTAGAGAGAGGGAAAGGGAGAGAGAAAGAGGAGAAAAACATCAGTGTGTGGCTGTCTCTAATGTACCCCCAACCAGACACCTGGCCTACTACCCAGGCATGTGCTCTGACTGGGAATCAAACCAATGACTCTTTGGTTTGCAGGCCGGCACATAATCCACTGAGCCATACCAGCCAGGGCCATTCTTGGAATCTTGAACATAAATGTAATATCAGTCACACTTACATCACTCTCATACTTAGCTATAATCTCTTTTTTTGATCATGGTTCTTATTAGTAGCTGCCTTTTAGGCTTAATATTACCACTCTTAACCTTTTTGTGACCTATGATTAGCACTTAAAATGCATAGAAGTATGAGACGGTAATGATGAACATAACGGGGCTGTGCACTGTGTGCGAGCTACCATGAGACTGATGCATTGGCCTCTGTTTCATTGTGAGAGAGAGGTACCAAGTAGCAGGCAGGTGATAACTGATGGAGCATTTTTCTCTTTCAGGGCAGCATTGTGACTCATACAAGTCTAGCAAGTGCAACAAGTCCCGAAAAAGCGCCGAGTGCTGAAGCATTTTTTTTCCTGTCAAAATGTGACTAGTATCGGGTTTGACGAGGTCTGAAACCAACGAGTATAGAGGCAGGAGTGTATAAGGTTATAATCCTGTACTAGGGTTCAGCATTCAAATAAATCATTAGTCTAAACATCAACATGTCATAAGTGAAAAGAAAACTACCCTAAAAGTCTATACTAACTTAAAATACTACCCCCAATTCTATTAAATAGGTATATGACTTAGTTGGTTGGAGCAATTTTCCTATAAACTGAACAGTTGTTTCAATTCTCAGTGAGGGCATGTTCCTGGGTTGTGGGTTTGGTTCCCAGTCAGGACATGTACAAGAGGCAACCAATCCATATTTCTCTTGCACATCAATGTTTCTCTCCCTCTCTCTCTCTCCCTTCCTTCCCCTCTCTCTAAAATCAATAAGCATGTCCTCAGCAATAAAAAAAATTATAAAAAATGAATAGGCATATGTCACATATTAATTACAAAAGCCATTTCATGTACTATTAAGTATACACATAATAAGAAAATGTAACAAGAAACCTAAAATTAAAGTACTTATTATATTTAACTGTAAGTAATCTTACTTGTCATCTTATATTTCGAGTGTTGCTAGGGAAATAGACAGCACTAAACTCTTTCAGAAAGTAGCCCAAATATTTAAAAACCTTCTTTTGATACATTTTCCTAAAACTAGCAGAGGCATTCATTTAGCTCTTTAGTTCTAGAAGTATTTTTTTCAAAGAAAACCTTTTCAAAAGTAAGAGTTGATGTAATATATGTGCCCTTTATCTTTTCTTCCCTTCTTAATTTACTCAAAGCTAAAATTGTAAGGACTACATCAACATAAAAGGTCATTCTGCCTAGCATTTATTGATCCTGCTGTTACTAGATCCTGTTTTTCAATCATGGGAAAACTATAGAAAGAGCTACCTGGTCAACTGGCAAAACATTTTTGAACAGTATTTTTGTTATTTCAAAATATAATTCCTGCAAAAGCATGACAGTTTTATCATATCATTATAAATTTTTTAAAGTTTACATTCAATATTATTTTGCATTAGTTTTAGGTGTACAGCATAGTGGTTAAACAATCAAATACTTTACAAAGTATTTCCCCAAATATTTCCAGTACCCATCTGGTACCATATATAGTTAATACAATATTATCGACTATATCCATAGGCTATATTTTACATCCCCATGACTATTTTGTAACTACCAATTTTTAGTTCTTAATCCCTCCACCTTTTTCACCCAGTACCCCAATTGAACTCCCTTCTATCAAGCATCGGTCTATTCTCTGTACCTATGTGTCTATTTTTATTTTGTTTGCTATTTTTATGTTCTTTAGATTTCACATATAAGTGAAATCATATGGCGTTTTCCTTTCTCTGACGACTGACTTATTTCACTTAGCATGATACCCTCTAGGTATATCCATGCTGCCACAAATGGTAAGGTGTTATTCTTTTTTATGGCGGAATACTATTCCACTATATATATGTTCCATTGCATTGTTGAATTCTCACCTGAGGACATTTTTTCATTGTTTTTTAAGAAAAAGAAAGAAGAGAGAAAGGCAGAGTGACAGACAGACACATTAATATGAGAAACATCAATTAGTTGCCTTCTTGTATGCACTCTAATGGGGGATTGAACCTGCAACATTAGTATGTGCCCCAACCAGAATCAAACCCACAACCCTTTGGTCCATGGGATGACAGTCCAACCAAATGAGCCACATTGGCCAGGGCATGTACCACTGCTTTTTTTGTCCACTCATCTACCGATGGGCACTCAGGTTGCTCCCACATCCTGGCAATTGCAAACAATGCTGCATTGAACAAAGGAAGGTATGCATATATTCTTCTGAATGTGTGTTTTGGGTTTCTTTGGATATATACCCAAAAATAAAATCACTAGGTCATAACGCAATTCCATTTTTAATTTTTGAGGAAACTTGTTTTCCACAGTGGCTATACCAATCTGCATTCTCAACAACAATGCACAAGGGTTTTATTTTCTCCCTATCTTCATCAAAATTTGTTGTTTGTAGATTTATTGATGATGGCCATTCCAACAGATATGCGGTGAAATCTCATGGAGGTTTTAATTTGCATTTTTCTGATGATTAGTGATATTGACCATCTTTTCATATGCCATTTGGCCATCTGTATGTCCTCTTTGAAGAGTGTCTAGTCAGGTCCTCTGCCCATTTTTTAATTGGATTATGTGTTCTTTTGGTGTTGAGTTGTATGAGTTATTTGTAAATGTTGGTTACTAACCCTTTATGGGATGTATCACGGGCCATTATCTTCTCCCGTTCGCTAGATTATCTTTTCATTTTGTTGATGGTTTTTTGCTATGCAAAATCTTTTTACTTTGATATAGTCCCATTTGTTTATTTTTTCTTCTGTTTCCCTAGTCCAAGGAGATGTATCAGGAAAAAAAACATTGCTAATAAAGGCCATATATGTCAAACCCACAGCTAAGATCATACTCAGTGGGGAAAACAAGAAATGTTTCCCTTAAGATGAGAAACAAGACAAGAATGTCCATTTTCATCTCTCTTATTCAACATAGTACTGGAAGTCCTAATCATAGCAATCAGATAAGAAAAAGAAGTAAAAGGTATTCCAACTGAAAAGGAAGAAGTAAAACTGTCATTATTTGCAGAAGACATGTAAAGGTTTGTAGAGAACCCTAAAAATTCCACCAAAAAACTACTAGAACTATTATACGAATTCAGTAAAGTAGTAGGATACAAAAATATGGAAAATGGTTGCATTTTTATACATCAGTACTAAAATATCAGAAAGGGAAACTAAGAAAATAATCCATTTACAATTGCATAAAAAAATATCTGGGAATAAATTTTACCAAGGAGATAGAAAGATTTATATTAGAAAATAAGATATTGAAAAAAAAGATGAAGATGCTCATGGATAGGAAGAATTTAAAAAATTAAAATGTCCATACTACCCGACATAATCTATAGATTCAACACAATGACTAGCAAAACACCAATGGCATTTTTCACAACACTAGAATAATCCAAAAAGCTATGTAGAACCACAAACAACCACAGCAGTCCTGAGAAAAAAAGAACAAAGTTGGAGGTATTGCAATCCCTGATATCAAACTATACTACAAGGCCACAGAAATTAAAAAAAAAAAAAAAAAAAGCATTATATTGGCATAAGAACAGACACACAGACCAAGAAAACAAAATAGGGAACCCAGAAATAAATCCACACTTATATAGTCAATTAATAAATGACAGCACCCTGGCTGGTAGCACAGTGGATAAGGCGCTGGCCTGCGAACCCAAAGGTCTCAGGTTCAACTCCCCAGCCAGGGCACATAACCAGGTTGCAAACCAGGTGTCCAGTCAGGTCTGTGGCTGGAGGCAGGTGAAACGCAACCATACATTGATGTCTCTCTCCCTCTCTGCCTCTCTCCCTTCCCTTTTCTAAAAATAATGAAATTAAAAAAAAAAAAGCCTCACAATTAAAAAAATAAATAAATAAATGACAAACAAGGCAAAAACATACAATGGTGTAAAAACAGTCTATCAAGAAATGGTATTGGGAATTTCTGACACATGCAAAAAGAAAAAATTAAACTAGACTACCATCTAGCACAAACTTAAAGCTGTAAAATACTTTGCCTTTCTATTCTGAGTTGGCTGCAAGGAATGAGGATAAACTGATAATGGTTATTTACAAAGCAGAAGGAACTAAATAAAGTTTTCAAAGATGTTATTTTTACAGGTGCCTCTTGTATTAAAAAAAATTCTGACTCAGCTAGATGAAATAAATCATACAAATTTATTTTCCTTTCACTTCCTAAGGTAGTTTTCTCAACCTGGGTCAATGTATGAATGTTAGGTAAATGGTATTAGGTCATCTGGAGGTTCAAGGAACATATTGTTTATTAATGAGAGCTAATTAAAGAAAAACTTAAGGGCAGCTGGTCACACAAATATCCAGTAGTATGTCTGGATGAAAAGCATCTAATCCTTCACACTAACACATCATGATGTATACTATACCACAGAATGAGACTGAAAAGCCTTCCCAACCATATGTGTTTATGCAACATCTAAGAATAATTGTTCCAGTCCTTATTTAATCAGTGGTATTTTAGGAATTACTGTGGATTAATCCTTGATTTGGTGCCCAGGGAAGGGGTTCTTATGGCCTTTGATGCACCCTGTTGTAGTCGTTGCCTCCCTCAGGTTAAGCACTCCATTTACCACTTACTGTTCCTGCTGCAGCTGCTGATTCTGATTTTTTAATGGGCTTTAAGTAGCCTGAAACTCCTGGCATTGCCGAGACTGCTGCAGTTATTCCTTCTGTGACCACTGGTTCTTACTGTGGAAGCCAGGGCAGAACTCAGAGGTATGCTTCCCTGCAGCTATCTCCAAAGCCCGGGCCTTTTAAGCTCCTGTCTCTCCCAACAGCCCCATGGCAGGCTCACTCAGTTGTTTCTTCTTCGGTGATGCTTTTTCCTGGAGCAACTGGGCCTTGATTTCCTGTAAAAGGTCCCCCCATTACCTACAACTGCTGCTTCAAAATGGATTGGATCTTTTCTTTCTGCAAGGAGTCTTAGTCTCTGAAGTTTGTTTTCCATATTTGGAGGCTAGCTCTTGCATCCTTCATTCAGTCTCCCCACTATCTTTGTAAATAGCTGCACCAAGCTTCTCAGGTTGCTTTCTATGCTCCTCAGTTTTGTTAGTCAGATGTTCCTGCAAAAATTTATTTTCAACCTGGACAAGTTACTTTTCAATAACTAGCTGCCTGGTGTCTTCCATGAGTAGTTTTTACTGGTTCTGAGCTTCTTTTATTTGTTTGCTTAACTTCATCATTTCCACTGTCTTTGTTAGCTTCAAAAACCTACTTATTAAATTAAGGTATGGTGTAGAGGAACTACTGAAGTCCTCAGCAAACTTGCCCCGGGAATCCAAGCATTCATCCCCCAGGTACTGGTACAGTTCACTGAGAGTGAGTGATGAGGAGGAGTTACTACTTCCAAGGGCCTGTGACACCAGAAACAACATCCCCATGTGGCAAAGTTTCACAAATTTCTGGATTCTGGACTCAATGGGTCTCAGTACTAACCAGCAACCCTTGGGTCGTACTCCACTCCAGTCCTGAGTCGCTTAACCATCTTGGCTCAATAAGCCCCAGCGGTCAGTTCTCCAGCGGCTCTGGGGGCCAAAAGTGAAACATGCCCTCTTTTTCATGAGATCCCATCCTGAGGATCTCACCTCCTATGCTTCTCCTTTGCACTCCCTAGGCCCACCCCTACCAACAGTGAATGCCTCTTTTTGTGGCCCCCTCCAAGCATTCTTCCCTGTGCCTCCACTTCCCCTAGTTGGTTCCAGAGAAAGTCTAGGACGGAATGATCTTCCAGCATTCTGTGCTTTCCCCTTTTGAGCAGATTCCAGACAGTTCTAGTCCCTTTCACAGCCCCAAGGTCGCAGAAGTCTTTGTAGCCATGCAGCATCTCTGTGGTAGAGGGGGCCCAACCAGGAGGAACATGTACCACCAGTAGCTATGCCACAGGCTTGGGATTGAGCCCTTGGGCCCCCACGGTGTCTGTTGGTGTTGGGAATGGCAGGATCTACATCAATTACCCTCTAACGTAACAATTTCTTCATAGCACGAAGAAATTACTATAATCAGTAAAATATGAGCAAATTAAACTTTAGGATAGAAATCATTCTATATGTAGCGATTCTCACGTAAAGAATGTAGTCTTAATAAATAAAACAATTACTTTTCTTCTCATGCCTTTTTTTCACTTCTTCATATCAAAGTAAGGAAGGGACATTATCAACCACTCACTGGAAGACCTTGGAGAAATCAAGAAGACATGGAATTATGAAAACAAACAGAAAAAAAAAATAGAGCTTTTGAACAGGAAAAGGAATGAGGAATTGAGAACTGGTACAAATATATAGACAAATGTGTTGAAGTAGGTGGGAGAAACTAAGGATTTTCTGCCATTCTAACTCTTGATGCTCTTGGCACCCTGAGGAACAGTATCACAGAGCCACTTATGAGTTAAGGTCTTTCATTTATTAAGTATTGTGACACATTAAACAACACTTCCTATTTTCAGAAAAACTTCATCCTATTTCTATATGGCCTATCACACAAAAATTATTTCCCAACTCCTGAGAAGTATTTTGTCGTTAAGCTTTGCAAACTCAAGAATGCCTTCCTGAGGGGAGCAAAAAGGGGATGGATGTAAAACAACAACAATAAAATTAAAAAATTAAAAAAAAAAAAAAAGAATGCCTTCCTCATTCAAGAAATCTTTGGGTCAGAAAAAAGTCAGCATTAACAGCTCAGATGAGAACATGTACCATAAATTTAAAATGGCCCTGAGTTGAATAATTGACTAATTTCCTCCTGGTATATTCAGCAACTTACTATGGAAATGGGCAAGCTTAACTGCAACTCTGATACAGGGATGGGCATCTTGAAGACAAGGAGGACAATGATGAGAAAGTCATTTAAAGAGTGATAATGAACTTTAGGTTCGGCAAAGATATACTGAAAGTAGGGCACTAATGAACTAAGAGAAAGAAAAGATGTCAAGTCTCAATGAGGATAAACAGAGCATGGTCCATTCAGAGAGGGAGTGAGAAAACTAGAAGATTAAATTCAGAGTAACACTCTGAATAAGGTTTAAACATTAAGTAAAGTCCTAACAGAAACAACATCTAGCTAATATTATGGGAATGAGCTGCTGAACAGGAATAGGATGGAAATAAAATTTACAGAAGTTGAGATGAGAAAATTAAAAGGTGATTTAAGATGATGACACATCATCTTAAATGTGGAAAGGCAGCTGCCAAAGCTCTTGATAAGCATTGAGGGATGGGCTAAATCCTTGGTGGTATTAACTCTGTGGTCCAAAGGCAACACCTAGGAACTTGTTAAGAATACAGAATATGCTTTTCCTGTCGCGAGTTGCTCGGAGTTGGTTCTTGGGTCTCTGAGATCCGAACGTTGAAAGGTTCTTCAGGCGCGAGGAACCGCACCCGGCGACCCCGCGGCTGTAACCATGCCACAAAACGAG
The DNA here is from genome assembly GCA_004026585.1 of Noctilio leporinus. Lineage (NCBI taxonomy): Eukaryota > Metazoa > Chordata > Mammalia > Chiroptera > Noctilionidae > Noctilio > Noctilio leporinus. Next base: position 93,719 of record PVIW01005265.1, on the reverse strand, counting down.
TATATTGAGTTACACCGTAAGCGCTATGGATACCGTTTGGATTACCATGAGAAAAAAAGAAAGAAGGAAGGTCAAGAGGCTCATGAACGTTCAAAGAAAGCAAAGAAGATGATTGGTCTGAAGGCTAAACTCTACCATAAACAGCGCCATGCTGAGAAAATACAAATGAAGACTATCAAGATGCATGAAAAGAGAAACACCAAACAAAAGAATGATGAGAAGACTCCACAGGGAGCAGTACCTGCATATCTCTTGGACAGAGAGGGACAGTCCCGAGCTAAAGTACTTTCTAACATGATTAAACAAAAATGAAAAGAGAAGGCGGGAAAATGGGAAGTCCCTCTGCCCAAAGTTCATGCTCAGGGAGAAACAGAGGTATTAAAAGTTATACGAACTGGAAAGAGAAAGAAAAAAGCATGGAAGAGGATGGTAACTAAAGTCTGCTTTGTTGGAGATGGCTTCACTAGAAAACCACTTAAATATGAAAGATTCATTAGGCCAATGGGCTTACGTTTCAAGAAGGCCCATGTAACACATCCTGAACTGAAAGCCACCTTTTGCCTGCCAATACTTGGTGTAAAAAAGAATCCCTCATCCCCACTTTATACAACTTTGGGTGTTATTACCAAAGGTACTGTCATCGAGGTGAATGTAAGCGAATTGGGCCTTGTGACGCAAGGAGGCAAGGTTATTTGGGGAAAATATGCCCAAGTTACCAATAATCCTGAGAATGATGGATGTATAAATGCAGTCTTACTGGTGTGACAGCAGTTTCATACTCCTTGTAATTATTGAAGACTAAGCACCAATCAGGAAAATTCCATGTTTTTGCATAGTGCAGTATTGTAACAGCTTACATGTCTGCAGCCATCAAGAGAACTATTTATTTTACTATAAAGAACATTAAAATGGCCCAGATTTACAAAAAAAAAAAAAAAAAAGAATACAGAATATATGTAAAGCCCCACCCCAGCCCTATTAAATCAATATCTGGGTGATTTGTGGACAGAGTCAAGTTTGAAAACTTAAAAGGTATAGGTATGTGGCTAATATATAATAGAAAAGGCAAAAATGGAAGTGGATGGTTTCATGGCATGAGCTTTGAAAGAGAAGTGAAATTTTTTAATATAATGGTTAAGGAACATTGACTTTATAGTATCAGTGGAGAATTCGGAAAATTCTAAGAGTAAATAGATCAAATATATTCTTGTAATATTTTGAGTTGATTTTCCTATCACCTTGTTCCACATTTCTTCAGGCTTTTATCTTCTGTCTTGGGTTTTGCTTTACAGTATTCCTATACTGTATACATATACACATATGTATAGAGTGGAATTTCAGTTCTTGAACTTAATTCATTCCAGAAGGCTTCTCGCAAAGTCATTTGGTCAAAAACCAAAACTCCTTTGTTTGTTGTCTGAGAAACACATGACTGATTGATACAGATATCATCAGCATGAAAGGGCTGTTGGGTCAAGAACCAAAGTTTTGATTGAAAACCAAGACTTTTGTGTGTGTGTATACAATATGATCAAGAATGGAATTGTTTGAGATAGGAGACATTGACACACATCCTATTCTAAAACCTAACTAATATTTTTTTCAAACTCTACACTGTCTATCCCGTCTTGTTAACAGACCAGCTCCATGTATAATATAGAAATATTGTTTGCCTAGCCTCCAAAATTGTAAAACTGAATATAAATGATCACATGTTCCATAGCTGACTTTTCTCCTTTTTCTCCCTGAATCCCTACTTCACGACACAGGGAACAGATACACCTACTAAACAAAACATAATTTTAAAGAACTACCTATTCACAAATCACCACTAGAAAGAGTTCAATGAAACAGAAAAACTAGAAAGTTTAGTTCATTTTAGAGACACTTCTTCACATGGCAAATAAAAATCCTCATTACTAATCAACTAATAGACTATGAAATGCTTTAAGGGCCACCAGAAATGTTCATATTTGAAGATACTTCCTCCCCTCAGACTTTAGTAGATACATTCCTGCCATGGACTATGTGTATTCTCATTGTCTTCTTGGGAGTAAGAAAATGTATGGAAAAATAATATTTAAATCTATTCCTCAAAGTACCTGGAAGCATATCAAACAACAGAATATATACAATAAAAACAGGGGTGAAACAAAGAGAAACTGTTGAGGTCTACCCCCAAGCACACACTTAATGAATCTTGAGATCCAGACTCACAACATTTAGTTTGTAAAAAAGAAAAGCTCATGCAGAAAGAAGGAAAAAAAATCACTGATTACAGTACTGTAAGGGTTGCAGCCTAGGGTGAAGAAATTCCTAATTAGAGAACAAACCTATATAACTAGTCATCTCTTATCTCAGACTTCCAAAGAATTTGACTCTCATATTACTTTCTTTTCTGAGTAACTTAGAGAGTTCCCATTGCATTTTTGATATAGCCTGAAGATAAAATAAGCCAAAGTAATTTAGGAAAAACTAAATATATTAAATACCTTGTTCAGAATATATGAGTTAGAACACAAGTTGTGACGATAGCTATTTAAAAAGTTAGTAAGTAGCTATCTTTAAAAGCACTAAATTCTCAAGTGTTATATTTAAATATAATGGTAAGCATGCAAAATTTATAGTAGGCCAGCACTGAACCATAACATTGACTTCTTAAGTAATAAGTAAGCTTGTAAATAAGAAATAAATAGTATTTTTATGCTCTTTAAACATAAGGTAAGAGATGAAAGGGTTATACTCTTTCCATAATGTATCAAATTGCCTATACTCTTTCTATAATGGAATAAATAAGTTACTCAACTATTAGGTGCAACTAGCACAAACAGAATAATTTAATCATTATTGTAGTGAGTGCTGCATATATCTTAATGAGAAGATGTATAAGTAAGATGCTTACGGTGAATGCTATCAAAGACTAGGGCAATAATTGTACATATGGTCTACATGACTTACAACCAAGGTGCCACTGTAAATATGTGTTGGGACAATTGGATATCCATATGGAAAATATAATTAACCTTTACCCTTATTTCCCAACCTTTTAAAATTAATTTGAGAGTGATCATAGACCTAAATGTGAAAGCTGAAATATTTACGCTTGTAGAAGAAAATATAGTGGAATATTCTTATAGTTACTAATACGTTTCTTTTGCCTCTCTTCCTTCCTCTCTCTCTAAAAATAATAGTCTTTTTTTTAAATAAAATCTTTTAAAATACACACACACACACACACACACACAAACACACACACACACACATATATATATATATATATAATTTAAAAAAAAAAAAAAAAAAAAAAAAAAAAAAAAAAAAAAAAAAAAAAAAAAAAAAAAAAAAAAAAAAAAAGACAATAAAACCACCAAAAAGAGCCAGTCAGATATGAAGGGAAAAAAAGAAAAAAGAAACAAAGAAAGAAGAAGAAAAAAAGTGATGATAAAATTCAGAGGCACAGCCCTGGCTGGGTGGGTCATTTGGCTGGAGCATTGTCCCGTACACCAAAAGATCGTAGGGCATGTACCTATGCTGCAGGTTCAATCTCTGGTTGTGGCGCATATGGAAGGCAAATGATCAATGTTTCTTTTCTCTTTTCTCTTTCTCCCCACCTCCCTTCCTCCCTCTAAAATCAATAAACACATCCTCAGGTGAGGATAAAAATAGTAAAACTCAGCCCATAAAGAGTAATGACTCTAAGTCAATTTTATCATACAGGCTAAGAATGGAATTTGAAATTCAAACTGGCTCTCTTCATGTCCAATTCTTTTGCACTGAATATCTGTCTCTCAACCTCTTCGTTAAATTTTCCACTTTTTAACATTACACAGTGCACTGTGAATTGTTTTTTCTAAACTATCTTTTGGTTCACTAATTCTCTTTTCTGTTATATTACCTGCATGCTAGTCAGTGTATTTGAAAAAATAAACTAATGCATGTGATGACAGCATCCTCTTCCACAAAGAACTTTCATTGTTCCTGTTAGAGCTTCCAATCCAAGACTGTCTTAATCCAAGTTCTAGACTTAAAATTCCTTCTGATCTAGCAGATGATAGAAAGCAGTACTGCAAGTTCTTAGGACAGCTAAGTTAATAACAGTTCATTTTTATGCTGAGGGTTCACTATACTTTGGTTTGAGCTCAGAGTAAGGGGCAAACTATTCTTGGCAGACTCTAGGTTTTGACTTAATATTCCAGTTTTTGGAGTCATCTGAAAGCAGAACTCAGCTTCAAAGTTGGTTGGCTATGATAAACCAAAATCCTTAAAACAGTAGTTTTGAAACAATGGGCTTATTTCTCTAAATTCTCATCTACTCCCAGATGTTTCTAAGACTTTTTTTCATATTTTATCTAGCATTTCTAGTTGTTCTCAGCAGGAGTGTTGGTCTTAATTACTGATATTGCACATTATGGAAACAGAGTCTTGTTTGTTCTAAATCATTAATTCTGTAAACTAGGAATAAAAGGAAATGTCCTTAACTTACTAAAAGGATCTGTGGAAATGTACAGCAAATATCACACTTAATAGTAAAAGAGAAGAAACACTGCCATCAACATCTTACATGACACAAGGGTGCCTGCTAACATTGTTTATATTTAAAAAACAACTGGTGATGCTAGACAATGAAATAAGAAAAGAAAAACAATTAAGAGACACTACAAAAGAAGGGACTATTTACTTAGAAATTTCATTGAAAAGCTTTGGGGAACAATAACATGGTTAAAATGGCCAAATTAAAAAAGAAAAGAAATACAAAATCAAGTCCCAAAGATAACAGCAATTACCAATTTTAAAATTTTATGTGTGTGTACCCTGGCCAGTGTATCTCTATTGGTTGGAACATCATCCCATAATTCAGGGTTCAATTCCTGGTCAGGGTACATAGGGTACTAGGTTGCACAGTTGGTTTCCAGTTAAGGTTCATGTGAGAGATAATTGATAGATATTTCTCTCTCACAGTGATGCTTCTCTTCCTCTCCCTCTCCCTCCCTTCCCCTCTAAAATCAATAAGCATGTCCTCCGGTGAGGATAAAAATATATGCATATTTGCGTGTATATTCAAAAAGACTCCATCAATGTGAAAATAATCAGACTTTAGAAGTAGCAAACGTAATGTTTTAATCTTTGTGTTCCACTAAACACAAAACACATACATTTATTTTGTTTTTCACTTGAGAGACAGGGGAAGGGAGAGGGAGAGAGAAACATTACTTAGTTGCCTCACATGCTCTGACTGGGGATCCAATCCACAACACAGGCATATGCCCTGACTGGGAATCAAACCAGGGACCATTCAGTTACAGGACAACATTCCAACATTCTAAATGTGTGCTAAAATACACTGGTGGCTCAGTGGAAAGTTGCTGGCCTGAGAACCCAGATGTTGCTAGTTCAATTCTCAGCCAGGGCACATAACCAGGTTGCAAGTCGGGTCTCCAGCCAGGTCCATAGCTGGAGGCAGGTGAAAGGCAACCATACATTGATGTTTTCTCCTTCTCTGCCTCTCTCTCTAAAAATAATAAATAAAATCTTTTTAAAATAAATAAAAATACATACATTTAAATATAGATTTCTGGCCCTGGCTGGTAGCACAGTGGTTAAGGCGCTGGCCTGCAAACCCAAAGGTCACAGGTTTGATTCCCCAGCCAGGGCACATAACCAGGTTGCAAACCAGGTCACCAGTCAGGTCTGTGGCTGGAGGCAGGTGAAAGGCAACCATACATTGATGTTTCTCTCCCTCTCTGCCTCTCTCCCTTCCCGTCTTTCTAAAGAAAAAAAAAGTAATGAAATAAATATAGATTTCTGTTACCATTTATAAAATGGTAAGACTTTGGAATATTAAATTTGACCAAAATGAATAGTTGTTATTTTGTTTGCTTACTTGCATATTATCTAATTCCCTCACTAGATTATACAAAAGGATAGGGACTATGCCTGTTTTGATTATCATTATATCTACTGCATAGAGTACCTGGTATATAGGAGGTAAGATATATATACATATATCTTAATAAATCTTATATACAGTATATCTTAATAATTGTAAGTAAACAAACTCAATCTCTGACCATTAAACTCCTTAATGCTTTCAATTTTGTATAAAGCTCTACATTAATTAAAGTTCACCTTTTATACAGTCATTTTTATAAGAGCATACCAAAATCTCAAGTACAAAATAAGTAATAAACATTGCCTTTCAAGTGGTTTTAGAAGTAATTTGAAAAAATGATATAACAGATAAAGCTACTGATAACAATAAATAAATAAATAAACAAACAGATATCTCACACACACACCAAAAAAAAGAGGCACAAATCAACCAGGTTAGTGATCACAAAGTAATACCATTCCAGAAGAGGCAAGGAGAAAAAGAATCTCAACTCTTGATCACTACAGAGTTATTTGACTTTCTCAACCACAGAACTGTCTCCAGAATCTCATGAAAGCTGATGCTTTTGCAAGTTTCTCTGTTCACAGTAAACCTGGGTCTCATTTCCTACAGGCTTTATAAAGGCATGTTCATGTTCCAAGGCGGTTCTAACAAAATGCTTATTTCATCTATTCTGCAAATACTTTTCAAAAAATTTTATAGCATAACACAGGAAAAGAAACAAGCCCATTTAAGTGGCTGTCAGTTTCCATTTCCTCTCTTGGGTTTATGGAAAATAAATAAGTATCAAGTAAAAAGCACAGACTTCACTAAAAATATGAGTGTTTTAAATGCTGTGACACAAAATAGTTGAAAATACTAGCTTCAAATTTTTTCCTCTATAACAAAATTTGGATTTCAGTTGACAGCTTCTAAACTAGGTTTCAGCCCAAAGCAATGGAGAAATAGACAAGTCAGAAACTCCTTAGAAATAAATTAGAGTTTATAATGGAAATGATGACAGATGCTTCTTTATAATAATGCCTAGTAAGACTACTATATTTTAGAAATGACTACATCACAATGTGTATGTGAGCTCTGTATATTAAAATGAAACAATGCTTAGCTTATAATTAAATAATGACCATGAATAATAGTTCAGTAAAATAGGTTATAAAGAAAGTATGATGTGACAAGGAAATATAATGTGTTAAAACATAATGCAAGCAAGGATTTATTAGAACTTGCCATTTAGAAGATTTAAACAAAAAAAATTTTTCAACAAAAATACTCGCTAGAGAAGTCAAGAAGTACAAACTCGGGACCACCTAAAAATAATTAACTTCCAATGTGACATGTATATATACCATAACTACAATATGAAACCATACCTGTCATAAGTTGATCATACCCCTAAATTAAGATCAAAATATAAAATTCTATATATATAAAATTTTTAAAAGTCCTTAGTATTCTTGCTTCTAGAATCCTAGATCAGCTTTTCAGCTTTCTGCTCCAGTGACCTTTTCTGCAATTATATCTCATGCTGTCTTTGCCTTTGATCGTCACAAGCCACCATTTCTATTAACCCCTGCTTTTGAACTCTCCACATCTATACTGTAACATATAATGGCTGTGAAAGCAATTTGGGGCTAAAAACTCAGCATAAACAATTCTACTACCATTAAAAAAGTATGGAAATGGTGAAGGCCATGGAGGGGATGGAAGGGGACCTGTGGGGCGGAAGGGGAAAAGGCTAGGAGAAAAGGGGAACATCTGCAATAGTGTTAACAATAACAAACAAATAGATAAATAGAAGTACATAGTAAGTCTTCATTTACTGAGAAGCTAAAACTGAAGATTAACTTTATGTTTCAAAGTGATATTAGAAACACAGGTGACTTCTTCATTATAAAGCTATATGCAAGCCTCAGCATACATCTCATGGTAACAGTGCATAGTTCATCTTAAATCAAATAATTTATAATGAGCTTTCTTAGATGACGCTGTTTTCTCTAATTTCACCTAATGAAAATATTGGATTTGTCTATTTGAAAGGGTATGTTCTAGTGAGTTAACTCTACTTAGTGGTTCTGAACAAGGGGCAATTTACTCTCTGAGGACATTTGGCAATGTCTGGAGATATTTTTTATTGTCATGAGTGAGGGGAAGGATGTTTTTAGCATCTAATGAGTATTTAGTAGCTAGCGATGCTGCTAAAATTTACAGAACGGTCCTTCCCAAAACATTATCTGGCTCAAAATATCAATATTGCCACACTGTTGAGAAATCTTCCACCAACTCCTGTTTTCCTACCAAGCAAAAATTCCCTAGTTTCTCTTGCCTTTAACTCAAATAGTTAAACAATCAACCAAAACTCAGAACTTAAGGCAAAGAGTAGGACTGAAGTATGCAGATATTCCAAGAACAACTGATTCATTCATTCATTCAGCAAATATATTGAGTACAATACTGGGCATTGGGAATACTGTGGTTCCAAGAAAGATATGATTTCTGCTTTCATGTAGCTTATAGTCTAACAATGATTCTCAGGTTAAAAAAATCTTCAAATGAAATAGAGAGCCTTCAATATCTAACATATTCTGGAAAATGATGTAGCTATGCACACAGTTCCCAATAGTAGAGCATTCATTCTATTTTTGGAAATGTCTTTATTTTAATGAGCTAAAATAACTTTCCCTTAGTTTTCACCCTCTGATCATTGTTCTGCTCCCTTGAGTCATAAAGGACAAATTCCATATGGCAGCTCTTTACACATTTAAAGACAGTTATCATGGATCTCTGAATTTTGTCTCCTAAAAGCTAAAACAATTCCACCAGTACAGAAATGGGCTGCAACTGGAAGCACAGATAACCTAGCCAGATGGTGGACTAAACTATAATATGGGGCAGAAACTCTGGATGCTGACTTTTGCTTTGGCTTTGCCAAGATTAGACCTTTTCCATGTCAAGGCAGAGACGGGAAATTGGGAAAGGAACACCTAACTTTGCATCATCAATACAGCTTACCATAGCCCCATCACCCCATGCAAGTCTCAGTTCCTCACAACACCCCAAGAACTAGTTTTATACCAGCAACACTGCCATTGCCTGTAAGATCTTAGAGATGATCTGGTCCATGGCTTCCTTGCTCACTTTCTGCTCTTGTTCTCTTCACTTGCAATGTTCTGCCAAATACCTGGATGGCTCACTTTCTTTCCTTCATTCAGGTCTGCTTTAAATATCACCCTATCAGGTATACTTTCCCTGATCATTCTCATTGTGTCCTATCCTTCTTCACTGAAGTGTGAGGATTTTTAAATGCTAATATTGGACTTTGAGAATTTCTTTTAAAACAAGAGAGCCAAAGACAGAGAGAGAGAGCACCAGTGACATAACATGATAATTACAATTCATTAAGTAATTAAGTGCTTCAGAAAGGCTTCTGGAATTCTATTGCCCACAGAATTGACAGCTTTTTCTTTAAACTGATCTGGTTAGATCCCATTAACCCAGGTGCAGTTCAGGCCATAGCAGTCAATCACAAAATGTTAACAGTAGGGCAGTGATATGTCCTTCTTTAGTATTTTTTCAAGCTGTTGGCTTTTCTTAAAACCAAGATATATTCTGGCCTTGAACAAGTGCAAAATACATGACTAATCAAAGCAACTCCAGAGACACTGAATGTACAATTCAAATGAGGTTACATGAAAGGCAGTTGAAGTGTAGCCAAAAGAGTTCCTTTCCAACTATATGACATTATGCAAGCTATTTAGCTTCTCTATGCTTCTACTTTCTTATCTACAAGACAGAACAAAATTACTCTTGCTCATAAAAATATTATGAACATGAAATACAGGAGGTAAGAATTCCAGGCATAAAATAAACCATCCTAAATGTCCGCTCTCTCAGCTCATAAAATAAAAACTCAGGCAATAGTGTGGAATCCACTGGAAATGCTTTATACTTTTATGCAATATTGACAATATCTGGCATAGACTCAGTAAATGTTGACCTTGCATTAAATTTTGTAGAAGAAACATACTTTATTCCCCAACTTTTAGATGGTAAAGGGATAGGAGAAACTAAATGCTCTGTCTAAGGCTTCATGAGTCACTAAGAAAGCAAAACTAACTACACACTTTACAAAGGGGAATCAGCATTTCTATAGACTTGAAAGACCCCTAATATAGTCATTATTCATATGACTTCCCATAACTACTGTTTGTCCACTGAGTCAACACATTTTGAAATTCAATTATATGCTACACTATTCTGTGTTAGAGATGAAAAGCGCAAAGGCTTGGTCCCTCACTTACCCATAAAGAAACTGAAGAGCTTTTAAAAATAGTCCATCTTAAGGAGTATGGAAGCTCTGAGGACAAAAGGAATTATTTTAGAAAAGGCTTTAATATCAGTGTTGCCTAATGGAAGTTCTTTCCATGATGAAAATGTTCTTTCATATATGCTAATACAACAGACACTAACCAAATGTGGCTACTGAGCACTTTAAATGTGGCAAATTTCACCAAGGAACTGAACTTTAAAGTTTAATTAATGTTAATTAATTATAATTAATATTAATCCTAATAGCCACATGTAGCTAGAGGTTTACAGGATAGGTAGTAAGTGAGCTGACATCTTTCTTTTTAAAATGCTACCATTTTATTTAATTTTTAATAGCTTCTTTTTATTGAATCTTTTCCATTACCATCTATCACCCTTATGCCTTCACTGCCTGCACCCACATCCATCCGCCACAACCACCACACTGTTATTGGTGGTATCCATAAGATAATTTTCTTCTTTGCTCTATCCTTCCATCCCCAATCATGCCTCATCCCAGAGCTGTCAGCCTACTCTATATCAATGAATAAGTCTCTATTTTGCTTGCTAGTTCATTTCACTGAATTCCACATATGAGTGAAATAATATGGTATTTGTCTTTCTCTGACTGGCTTATTTCACTTACCATAATGTTCTCCAGGTTAGTCCATGCTGTCACAAAGGGTAAAATACATATTTTTTAACCACTGAGTAGTATTCCATTGTGTAAAAGTGACAAGCTTTTGTATCCATTCATCAACTGATGTGCAACTGCTTCCAATTCTTGGCTATTGTACTTATCCCTGCAATGACCAGGGATGTACATAATCTTTCAAATTAGTGTTTCAGTTTCTTTGGATAAATTCCCAGAGGTGGAATCACTGGGTATCATAAGGCAGATTCATTTAAAAACAAAACATTTTGACGTATCTCAATACTGCTTTCTATAGTGGCTTATTAATTGGCATTCTCACCAACAGGGCAAAAGGGGGTTCCCCTTTCTCCACATCATTATCAGCACTTGTTCTTTGTTGATTTATTGATGATAGTCATTTTGACTGGTGTGAGGTTATATCTCATTATGGATTAATTTGTATTTCTCTGAGAACAGTGACACTGAGCATCTTTTCATATGTCTACTGGCCATCTGTATGTCCTCTTTGGAGTAGTGTCTATTAAGGTACTTTGCTCATTTTATAATTGGACTGTTTGTTTTCTTGGTGTATATTTTTATAAATTGTGGGTAGTTACCCGTTATCAGATGTATCAGCAAATAAGTTCTCCCAATCAGTGAGTTCTTTTTTTATTGTTTTACTGTGCAAAATCTTTTAGTTTGATGCAGTCCCATTTGTTTATTTCTTTTGTTTTCTTACTATAAAGAATGTCCAAGATTTTACTAGCTATGTTTTCTTCTAGGGTTTTTATGGTTTTGAGTCTAACATTTAAGTCTTTAATCCATTTTGAATTTATTCCTGTGTGTGGCATAAGAAGGTAGTCTAGTTTCATTTTTCTACACGTATCTGTCCAATTTTCCCAACACCATTTATTGAATAAACTATCTTTAGAACATTGTTTCTGCTTGCCTCCTCTGTCAAATATTAATTGACTATAAAGGCGTAGGTTTATTTCTGTTCTGTTCTGTTGATCTATGTGTCTGTTTTTATGCTAGTATCATGCTGTTTCAATCACTATGACCTCATAGTGTTATTCCTCCAACTTTGTTTTCTTAAGATCAAGATCACTATTGTTGCTATTTGGGGTCTTTTGTGGTTCCAAATAAATTTTTGGATTTGTTCTAGTTCTGTGAAATCCATCATTAGTATCCACATAGGTACTGCACTAAATCTATAGATTGCTTCGGGTAGGATGGCCACTTTAATGATATTAATTCTTCCTATCCATGAAAACAATATACAATGCTTCTATTTGTTTGTATCTTAACTTTCTTTCTTAGTGTCTCATGATTATCTGAGTATGGGTCTTTTGCATTCTTGATTAAATTTATTTCTAGATACTTTATTCTTTTTTAAGCAATTGGGAATGAAATTGTTTCCTTAATCTCCTTTTCTGACAGTTCTTTATTGGCATATAAAAATGCAATTGGGGTGGGAGGGGGGACAGAAGGGAGCAAAAAGGGGATGGATGTAATACAACAACAATAAAATTTTTTCAAAAAATGCAGTTGACTTACAGATATTAATTTTGTATCCTGCTACTTTACTGAATTCATTTAATAGTTTTAAGTAGTTTTTTTGGTAGCATTTTTAGGGAGCTCTATGTACTGGGTGCATGTGATCAATTTGCAATAACATGGCATCTCCTTATTTCACATGCTTCTTATTAATTTTGAAAAACTATGTTTCTAAGGTTATGATTTAACATCATTGTTTCAGATATAAAGCATTAAATTCTGAGAGCAACTATTGTGTCAAAAGAATACAATGTTAGAGATGTTAGAGCAACCACAAATTCCAGACTGCATGCAAGAAGAACTGTTGAGGAAATTGCGGACTTCAATAACATCCCTTTACATACAGTTTACTACGTGAAGAAGGTGTATGATGCTGATCCTGATGTTGCCACACCAATAAGGAAAACGCTTAGGTATGCAAGCACAAGTTCAGATACTGTACACAGAATCCAGGAGATCATCAATGAAGATCCAGGAAAGTCAGTGCGCTCCATAGCAAGAGAACTGCAGATGTTGGATGCAACGGGTCGCAAGATTATTGCTGAAGATATCAGATACAGATCGTATGTTCTTAGAAGAGGCCAGTTAATGACACAGCAGACAAAGGAAAGGCGCTTTGAAAGCGCAAGGAAACTGCTAACAAAATGGAAAAATCCCAAAGGAAAAAAACCTTCTGATTTTCTTCTTCAATGAAAGGAATTCTCAGCAGGACCAAATAGTTAACAGAAGACACAACAGGTGGCTCTGTGAGAATCTTAATGAAGTCCCAATTGTCATGAAAAAAAAATCTCCTGCTACAGTGATGGTGTTAGGTGTTGTAAGCAATGAAGGAAATATCATGACCCCGCGTTTTTTTCCACGAGGCTTGAAGGTGACTGCTGATGTTTACCTTGATGTTTTGAAGAAATACTTGTACCGTAAATGATTATTGGCAGCTTCATCACAATGATGCACCCATTTATGCATCATGTCTTGTGCCAAGATTTTTGGGGAAACATCAAATTATGTGCCCTGGCTGGGGAATCAAACCAGAGACCTTTGGGTTTACAGGCCAGTGCCTTATCCACTGTGCCAAGCCAGGGTCTATGTCTTTTGATTAGATCATTTAAGCCATTTATATTTAAAGTCATGATTGACAGACACATATTTATGGCCATTTTATTTTTTCACTATGTTCCTCTGTTTTGTTATTTAATTAATTTTCTTCTTAAAGTATGCCGTTTACCATTTACTGGCTTGGTGGTGGTAAACTACATTAGCTTTTTCCTGTCTGGAAAGCTCTTTATTGTCCTTCAACTTTAAATGATAGCTTTGCTGTGTAAAGTAGCCTTGGTTGTAGGTTCTTGCCTTTCATTACCTTAAATATTTCATGCCAATCTCATCTGGTCTGAAATGTTTCTGTTGAGCTTCCTTGTAGGTAACTAACTGCTTTTGTCTTGCAGCTTTGCATGCTCTCCTTGTCTTTATTTGCCACATTAATTATGATGTGTCTTGGTGTGGGCCTCTTTGGGCTCATCTTGTTTGGACTCTCTGCACTTTCTGGACTTGGGTGTCTTTTTCTTCACCAGGTTAGGGAAGGTTTTGGTCACTACTTCTTCTAATAGGTTCTCAATCCCTTGCTCACTCTCTTCTCCTTCTGATATCCCCATGATATGGATTTTGTTATGTTTCATGTTGTCCCATAGGTCCCTTAAAGTCTCTGCACTTTTTAAAATTTGTTTTGCTTTTTGCTGCTCTGCTTGGGTGTTTATTCTACTTTGCCTACCAAATCACTGACTCAAACCTCTACTTCATCTATCCTCCTGTTTAGCCCTTCCAATGCATTACTTTTTTCATATTTTGCATTATTTCTGACTTGTCCTTTTTTGGTTTCTATGTCTTTAATCATGCTGTTAAGCATCCTTATACTCATTACTTTGAACTCTATATCTGACAAATTGCATGCCTCCATTCCATTTAGGTCTTATTCCAGAGAATTCTTTTGCTCTTTCATTTGGGGCCTTTTTCTTTGTCTTCTGATTTTGGCAACCTCTTTCTGTTTTTATTTATGGTTTTTTTTCCCCTATGTATGAGGTAGATCTGTAAAAACACTGGTGCAGGTCTGTATCAGACACTTCTTGTGACTGACCTCAGCAACCTATGTAGAACTATCATCAATTGACAGCTTATGGCTCTCTCCATTGGGCCTGGGACAAACAGAAAGGACCATGATGCACAGCAAGGCTGGCTTTTACCAGCACAGGCCTGGTAGAGGATTACCTAAGTTCCAAAGATCCTAGAAATTCACCTTCCCCTGCAGGCTGTCTGTTAGGCTTAATCAATGAAAGCACCTCCAGCTGTACTCCTCAGCAGTGCTTAAGCACCACAGGGTGGGGCCAGAGAAATACGCGCAGATGTAACTATTATTTCCTCCCAGGCTGATGTTGCTCAGATGGGAGTGCTATGCCTCAGAAAGATGGCTTCTGCATTATGGTGAATGACTGAGCACAGGGATCCCAACAGCTGACCCTTCCACTCTCCTCAAACATCACCAACTGCAGACTCCTCATCTGGCTCTAGTCTGCTCCACCCTCCCTCCACCTGAGCCCAGGGTAAGTGGCTGCAAATGAAATTTTATGCATTGTGCCTTTAAGATACTATCTTTATTTCTAGCCATCTTTCCCTAGTGACAAAAGCCACATTGTTTTTCACAGCTGAGTATTATTTGGGTTCCTTTCCTGGTTATGGTGCTATGGACTGGGAAGCCCAGCTTGGGGTTTAGACCCCATACTTCTCAGAAGGAATCCTTTTGGCCACTGAAATATCCCTCCAGAATACCAGCTGCCACCCATGGGAACCCAGCCGGCCCTCTTGTGCCTCCCCACTTACTACCAGTCTCAATGTGGTGATATGGTTTCCGCCATAAGTTCTTGGTTATAAGGTTACTCTCCAGGTAGTCTTCAGGTGGTTATTCAGAATGATTTTTCTAGAATTTAGTTGTAATTCCAGTTTGGTCCTGAAAGGTTAGTGTAACTTCCACCTATTCTGCCACCACCTCAGATCACCCTCAATGTTCTTAAAATTTTAAATAGCTGACTTTCAATATCAATATAGCAACTCATTATTTATATTAAAACCAATTTAAATATCTATCTGCAGTCTAAACACAAAATTATGAATCTCGACTTCCATCTAAGTCAGCGTGGACTCTGGATCAAATTTACCTGATTTTTGGCAGAAGTTTAGAAACTTAGTGGGAAGTGAATATAAGTCAGTTACTTATCACCTTGCACACCAGAGGGGCCCATTATTCCAGATAGGCCTTGAATACCTTTTAAAATTCTACAGGACTTCGTGTGGCAGCTATGGAGGGCTCAGGCCTGCTCCTTTTGGTGAGGACCTAGCAGCTGAAGGGGCCTACCACATACAACCTCAGAACCTTCCATCTGAAGCCTTGAAAGAAAGAAGGGTTTAAGAAATTCAAGAAAGGTGAGAATAGTACATTTTAGGCAATGGAAAGACACAAACTAGATGAAGGGTTCTGAGAACACCTTATGTATTTAGAGAAGGCTGCCTGGGGCATGTAGAATGTGAAAAGAAGAAAAGATAAATCAGGTTAAATCAGTTAGGGCCAAAATATGAATGCTTTAGCAAGGTAAGTTGACCATAAAATGACTAACATATGGAAAGAAGATACCAGAGGTAGGAAGACCAGCTACATATGGAAGTATTGCAGTACCCAAGTTAGATGAGGAAGACTCAAACTACTGCAATCACAATGAAAATAGAGATGAAGAACTAACTCAAGAGACATTTTGGGGATAGTATTAGTGAGATGTGGTTGACAACAACAGATTGAAGTAAATACTACTGAGGTACCAGCCTGGAAAACCAGATATTTAGGTACTTTCTACATGACAGATGGAAAAGAAAGTTTATAGGCTCCTACTCAAAGCTGTTGGTAACAAAATTTAAATATCTATTAATAGCTTAAAAGTTAAAGAATCACTTAAGACAGCATATTACATATTTATTAAAATCATTTTTAAAGACTGTATCAGGGTAAAATGTTCATGATATGGTAAATAAAATAAACAGGCTACAAAGCATTACCCCAGTTTCTTTTTATATAGTAGTAAAATTTTTTTAATTAGAGGAATATACAAAAAAAGTCAATAGTGGCTTACTTTGGCAGGGGGGTAATGAGCAATTTTAATTTCTTCAATATTTTTTCTGATTGTTTAATTATATTGCAACTATAGAGTATTTTTTATTTAAAAACAAACTTTTGCCCTAAAGCACTGTACCTTCAAACACTGGGGCCTGTGATAAATCTACTAAAGGCTACAGCTATGTCACAAACAGAGGGGGTTTACATGACCAGACCCAAGTCTACTGTAGTTTGTTATTGGAAACTAACTTTACAGCAAATTGAATATAGGAAGGATTTTTCCCTTCAGAAAATTTACCATAACTACCAAGTATAAAATGGGGTATTTCCCATTTAATTTATTGACAGTATCTTACCATGTATTATTTATGTCTTTATACGTGCAATTATAAGTGAGAGTTTGAAATAAACCTGTATTTTATTGTGTAGTCATGCAAAAAGAGATATATTCTGCTCATACTCAATTTCAATTACTCAGGTTCATTTGATATAGAGCAGACACTACATGCTGAAGAAGTGGCTCAGCAAATACTAACCTTTTTTATATGTACATGCCAGTCCCTTTTTGCACTTAACAAAACCTGGCTTTCCAAGTTTTAAATTTAGATTTATAAGGAAATCCTGACCTGGTATAGATAAGCCTACTACAGAGGCATATGACTATGGCAAATCCTCCTACATCCTGGAAGTGAATAAATAAGTTAGATAAGCAATGTAATAACTTCCTTCATTAAGTAAGAAATGAACAAAATTTTTCAACTATAATTTTAACCACTTTCCCATAAGATATCTGTCTTGGGAAACTAAATGTACATTATAAAAAGAATCTTAACCTAGTATTTCCAGCCATGTGACAAGCCTTATTCTGTTCACTTTACAGAAGGAAAAAATACAGAATTAAATGTATTTTCCCACTTAAGGTGTTTAGAAACCTGGTTTAATTTCCTTACTAAAATTAGTTGCACATCTTATTTCTACGTTTTCTATTAAAACACACAGGTAGAGAGGCAATCTTTTCTCTGAGACACTTATAAATAAGCCTCAGAGCTAAGTAGTAGCAATGGGTTCCTTCAATAAATATAACAAAATTAGCCAAGGTCAAACAGTGACAACAATGTCAGATCTGTGACTAGGACCAGTTCTTCTGGCTTAAAAATCTATGCTCCTCTCTGACAAGGTTGCAGTTCTTAAATTAAAATATATGTTCCCTGAGAGTTGAAACAAGGAATACATTTTATAATACTAGGTAGTGACACTTGAAAACATTAGCTAGCATTCAAACCCAAAAACTGCCTTAGATGTTTTGGCTAACTACCACAAACTATACAGAGTCGCTAAAATAATCACACCACAAAGAGAATTCAGAAATCTGCAACTGCAATTAGCCACCAGTATCTTACTATGTTTATGATCTGATGTCCATTTCCATGGAAACAGAAAAAGGAGTGAGAAGCAGCCAAGAGAAGAGATGCCAGAACTTGTCAGGTTCAATGGCTGGAGCTGAAAGCTAAAAATGTCATTCCATCTATCTACCTATCTATCTGTCTGTCTGTCTGTCTGTCTGTCTATTGAGCAATACCAGCTAACTTCTGGCACATAATCAACTCTCAAGTTATGAGAAAGCTAATGCTAGCTTTCTTGGAGAAGCATAAAGCTAAAGAACAGGTTTAGGCTTTTGTTCTGTTTGTGAAGATTCAAATAAAGGGGAAAGAAGATACAAATTAAAAATGAACTATTAAAATTCTAAATTTCTGAATCAACAGAACGCAACAAAATTGCTTCAAATTTGATGAAGTGAACAGTTCAGCCTCTTAGTTGTGAAGGGGGGAAATGTAGGACCACCACAGAACAATTTCTGGAATAACAATAGGGTGGAGGTAGGAAAGAGACAGAAGACAGAGGAAGTAGCATGTACAAAGGCCCTGAGATAAGAGTGTGTGGCCCTTTCAAGGCACTGCAAGCACATACGAGCTCCTGGTGTGTGTGTTGGTGGGGAGGGAGGGATGGGGCTATCACAGAAGGCTTTCCCAAAGAAGGTGATATCTAAGCTAGGACCTACAAGAAGAGCCTGAGTGAAGTCCCAGAGGTCAGACAGCAAAGTAAATCCAGAATTAACAGATACTTCAGGACATTTGAAGGAAAAAGTGGAAGTAGGGGAATAAGCTGGGATCAGATCAAGAACGGCTCTATTTCTCAAGTTAGATTTTGAATTGTTGTCCAGAAAATAAGTTGCCACTAAGGAGTCTAATCAGGAAAGTAACAAGATGAGATTCTATGTTTAAGAAAAATTAAACTAAGATTACACAGGGATGTAGATGTGGACTCTGTTACAGCTTTCTAAGGAGAGAGAAACAGGTGGACTATACCAGGGAGGGGCAGCAGTAGTGATGGAAGAACAGGACATAATAAATATAAATAGAATACAAGTCAAGAATGACATCCAGGATTTGGGCCTGAATAGCTACATGGATGGCAGTGACAATGATTCTCTGTCACAAACAAAGAGGTGTGTGTCTCCCACACACCTCATTTCAGGTGTATGGGAGATGTTGAGTTCCATTTGGAATTCATGACTTTGAGGTATCCATGACACAGCCAAGCAGAGCTATCTAGCAGGCTGTTGTACATGCGACAAGTATCTCTACCACTCATGAATGAACATATATGTATCTGGGCTTCAGGACTGGATGACATTGCCCAGAGAAAGCACAAGATTAGAAGAGATTCTAAGAGATGAATTGTAAAGGGTCTCTAAACCTAAGAAAATTAGGATAATTATACTTGTGCTAAGGACTTACACTTTTAAAAGGAGTACAGGAAATGGAAACTATAAAGTAGAATGAGAAGATAAGATTAAAAAGTAGACACCCAGGCCCTGGCTGGTGGCACAGCCACCGGTGAACCTAAAGGTCGCTGGTTTGATTCCCAGCCAGGGCACGTAACCAGGTTGCAAGCCAGGTCTCCAGCCAGCTCTGTAGCTGGAGATAGGTGAAAGGCAACCATAACATTGATGTCTCTCTCCCTTCTCTTCTCTCTAAAAGTAATAAATAAAATCTTTAAAAAAAAAAAGTAGACACCCAGGAGAATGTAGTATTATGAAAACTAATCGAAGAGTATTTCAAAATTAAGGTTAATAGGTCAAATACTTGCAGAGGAATCAATTAAAATAAGAACTGAAAAGTATACAAAGGATTGAAAAAAAAGACATCTCTGGTGATCCTAGCTAAAGCACAGTGGGATGACTACAGACAGAAGTAGATGTAGAAGAGGAAGTGAGAGGCAGATTTAGAAAATTAATTTAAGAAGCTTGGATGAAAGAGAGAAGAAAAATTAGACTGGTACCAAACAGAATCAAAATAGAGTTGCTTGGATTTTTTTTTTTTAATTGGAAGAAACTTATGCTTTCAGCTACAAGTAACAAAAACCTCACTAACAATGTTTAAACTAGTTGATGATTTATTGTTTACTAAACAAAAAGTCTGAAAGTAGACAACTCTAGGGTTTTTTCAGAATCTCAGTGATGTCATCGAACCAAGGCTCTATCTTCCTGTTCTACCACAAAATAATATCCACTGCCAGCCATCATGTTTTTATAAGATATTCCCAACAGAAAGAAAAGAGAAGAAAAAACTTTGCCTCTCTGTTAAGAAGCAAAACACCTTACCTGGAGCCACACTACCCACCCCATGATCAGACTTTCCCTTAAATAACATTGGTTAGAACTGTGTCACATGACCACTCTTAGCAATAAGGAAAGTTGAGAAATTATCTGATTTTCTAAACTATTTTGAAGCAGTAAGGGACAGAGGGGTTGGGAATGACTTTTCCATAGCCAGCTCATACTGCCTGCTACATGCATGTTTAAATGCTGATATGAAAGAGTTAATAAAGTTAAAAAAAAAAAAAAAAAAAAGCCAAAGATACAAAAAGGAAGAGGGCAAGAATGAGTTCAGATTCAGGTAAATTTGTCAGAGGACCAGACGGGACTTCAGAAAGTGCACATCATATAATTTTAACTTTCTTTGTGAAGCAGAAAAATGGGCTCGTGAAATAAAAGCTGAGGGTGAGGTAGAAGGATGTAAGTGTTCAGGATAACAATGCAGTTTTTAAAATATTCCCCACAGAGAATGTAAGAGGGGCTTCCTAAGCTAACAGGTTTCTAGTTAACAGAAAGAGAGAAAAGAATGAAAGAAAAAACTTTCTAGGAATTACTAGACAATAGAGAGTTGAATTAATGTTAGAAATGTTAGAAATCAACAACAAAAAAAGAAATGTTAGAAATCATTAATACATAAGGACTTCTGTAGCAGCATCCAATAGCCTGAGAATGTTGAAAGAATGTTGAATCCATTCTAAATTGAAGTTAGGATGGGTATACAATGAAAAGAATACAAAAAAGGTTAAAATTATGAGCAAGCTAATGAAATAATGGGTCACAGATATCTATGGTAGTAGGAGAAATAAAAGGTATAAAAAGGCAGACAGAGTGGGATAATTAAGGAACCTGAGGGGTAGTGTCCAGAAATGCTATGACAATATGAGTAAAATGAGTACTTCCTGGGGACAAGATTGAGGGTGTACCATGAGAATGAAAAGCTGAAGTGGAATGGCGGTTGAGGACATTCACATTAAGAAGAAACTGAAACACTAGGATGCTAATTGGACTGTCTATATGGACTCTAAAGTCATTAAAAAATGGTGGCTCAAATTGCAGTGAAAAGAAGTGGCAATATCTTTAACAAGTGAAAAAAGATGATCAAAGATAAGAGGGAGAAGGTGATTAAAAACCATGACTATCAAGAAAATTACTAGTATGGAGGATACTAGAGGAGAAGCTGCTCAAGAAAATAAAATTTAAAAAATATGTCAAACCTTCCCCTAAACCTATGGGTAGACAATCAGTTAAAGAATAACCTGCATCCACTTAAGAAGACTTCATGAAAAGCTGTGTCTGCACGGAATCACTGTTTTCAATTAAAGTTTTCAGTTAAGGATATTAAGGAGAATTCATTTAATATAAACTGAAGCTATAGAAACACAAAATAAAAATTTGGGAAGAAGAGGAAGGAAAGTTTTGCTTTACAAAGAAAGGAAGTCCTAAACAGCATAAAAATTTAATGACCAGAGAGGCTCGTATTTGGGCAATTACCAAGTGTGACAGGAATATGGGGTGTAACAGAGTTAGTAGGCCTCAAGGCATCAAAAGAACCAATTATAGCAGCCTCTCTGGCCGGGACTAACTGTACTTTCAAAGAATTACCATTCTGAGTTACAATACCTAGAAATTCTCAGTAACAATGTTTCCAACATTCTATGTTAATAGCCACATTTAAATGGCAGTATTTCATCTCTTCTTATGGATGAGTAGCATTTTATTGTATATACATACCACATCTTCTTTACCTAACCCTCTAGCAAAGGAAATTTAGTAATTTCCATGTCTTATCCACTGTGGATAATGCTTCAATAAACATAGGCATACGTATATTAGTACAGATGAATGTTCTCAAAATTTGGGGGTAGATACCCAGAAGAGGGGTTGTTGGGTCATATGGTAACTCTATTCTGAATTTTTGAGGAATCTCCATAATGTTTTTCCATAGTGGCTATACCAGTTTACATTCCCACTAACAGTAATGAGGGTTCCTTTTTCTCCTACACTTGTAAATACTTATCTTATTAATAATATACTAACAGGTATGAGAAAGTACCTCATTGTATTTTTGATTTGCATTTCCCTAAAGTTAAACATATTTTTATGTTTGTTAGCCATTTGTGTATCTTCTGCCATTTGCAACAACATGGATGCATCTTAAGAATATCATGTTAAGCAAAATATGTCAGACAGGAAAAGTCAAGAACCATATGATTTCACTCATATGTGGGATATAAAACTGAAAGCAACACATAAATGAGACAAACAAAAACTCATGGATACAGACAAAAGTATGGTGGTTAGTTACTAGAGTGAAATGAAGGTAGCAGAAGGTAGTAAAGGGTAAAAGGATCAAATATATGATGACAAAAGGAGATCTGACTTTGGGTAATAAGCACACAATGCAATACATAGATAATATATCATAGAATTGTATATATAGTTAAAAATCTATCTAACTTTTATTAACCAATGTCACCCAAAAAATTTAGTTTAAAAACTTTTAAAAATAAAATTTAGTTTCAGATACATATTTATTTTAGAAAACAGTATGTATGTATAGCAAAGAATTTAACCTTGTTCAAATAGCCTCCCCCCACCCCCAACCCGGCCTCCAACTTTCACTTCTAGGAGGTCATCTCTAAGGTCTTTGCTGGCCTGGTGCCTGGGGCTAGCCAGACAGTAATAATGTGATTAAGGATGGGAGCTATGGGTCATTACACTCAGAGGGGCTGGAGAATAGAGACTGAGATCAGCCACATGAACAGTCAGTCATGACCATGTCACACAGTCCCATTGAAAACTCTGAATACCAAGGTTCACGTGAGCTTCTTTGGTTGGCAACACCCCATGTATAATGTCACACATCAATGCCAGGAAAGCAACATGCCTGATTCTATAGGGAGAAAACAACAGGCGCTCTACATTTGGCAATTTCCTGGACATTGCCCTTTGGGCTTCTTCTCTTGGCTGATTTTAATGTTTCCTTTCCTTGTAACAAACCACACCAATGAGTATAGTAACTTTCAGTGAGTTCTGTGAGTCCTTCTAGCAAACTGTTAAAACTAAAGGTGGTCTTGGGAACCTCTAAATTTGCAAGTAGTGTCAGAAGTGAGACCAAACTATGGGGACTATGTCCTCTAATTCTTTGAACTAAACTCTTTGTAATATATATTATCTCTTAATTTGCTCACAAAAAAAATAAAAAGATTTGAAAATAACTCAAAATTTGACATTAGCTAAACCTGTGGTTGAAACATAGTCTACTGACTTACTAATGGTCACCTGTTCCCATAAATTCCTTTGGCAGTAAAAAAGTCACCAATTGCCCTGCTGGGTGGCTCAGTTGGTTGGAGCATTGCCCCATATGCCAAAAGGTTTCAGGTTAAATTTCTGGTCAGGGCACTACCTACGTTACATTGCAGGTTCAGTTCAATCCCCAGTCAGGGCACACATGAGAGGCAACTGATCGATGTTTCTCCCTTACGCGATGTCTCTCTCTCTATCCCTTCACAGGAACAACAACAACAACAACAAAATGATAACAGCAAGGTTTATGCCTTTTTTGCAATCTTTCTAAAATTTAACCATTTGAAAGAACAAATAGTCAGAGAGTAGGTTGCCTTAAAAAGTATTAAGGAGACACTGATAGTCTTTGAAATAACTGACATCATGACAGTTATGCATTGGGAAGAGTAGCCTGGCCATCTCTGAGCAAGGAATAAGGTGGAAAATTTAGTTAGGAGAATGAAGGACAATGAATAGGTTGCCAAAACAACCACCAGTAGTTTAAAATAGTCTTTTAACAACAGAGACCCTGAACAAAATTAATGGTATGGAATCACTTTGCAGTTAAGTGTGCAAAAGGCAAGAATACAATTCAATCAGCATTCAAGTAATCACTTTATCTCATTAAATAGAAAACACCATAGATTATACAGTACACTATTATTTTAAATACCACCAAAGAGAAAAAAAACATTAAGAATTAAACATAATGCCAAGATGTTATTGATTAGAAAATACACTCCAACTTCATATATTAAAAATTTAAATATATGTATTCTAAAATCAAGAAAGTAGAGTGTATACCTAAATGATAAAGAGTCAAATCCTATAAAATCCCCAGTAATGCTTTTAACTCTCCCTCCCTCATAGCCTGCTTGGGATCTGTTCAAATCTTCTTGGAACCTGAACCACTCTGGTAAGCTTCTAACCTCTGACTCTGACCCACGCATGGTTTCCCATCTGCACTTTAGGAGACAGGATAAGCACCTTGCCGACATGACAAGGGCCACAGCTCTAAGAAGCTCTTCTAAGGGCCCAGGAAGTAATCTTATGTGACCTTTATTAAGTCTCCTTAATCATGACTATAGCCCTACCTTTATAATTATCTTCAACCTAGACTCTGTTCATATCACTGTAGATTATATTTTAAAGTCTGTACCAACACCAGTAAGGAATAAACAAGTTAGGGATTCTTCTGAAGTGTTCAAGATAGAAACAAGATATTTTAAGTGTTTGGCCTTTAGCCTCCTTTTAATTTATTCATTTTCTAAGGCAATATTTTATCCTCACTGGTTTCTGCTGCTAATGAATTATGTCTAACATCCTTTTATCTCCCTTTCATCAATATATTTCACTGACTTGGCACATTTTTCTAAGAGTGCTTCCTTTTATACTAATTTTGATTGCTGACTTCAACTGAATGAGACAGTCCATTTTACCAAATCTCTTAGATACAATCCAGCATTGTGCATGCTTCCCATTTATGTCAGGGTTACAGTTAGAGCCCACACTTACATTAAACTGACTATTCTGAGACCCCTATTACTTCCTTCTGGTACACACACAAAAAAGGAAATGGGAAACTTTCCTTTGTGTTGTCAGACACAAAAGAATACCCAAGCATCTTTGCTTCATCAATGGAACACTAGCCAAGTTTAAACCACAATGATGACTTCAATTTCCTAGTAGCTGTTTGTCCTTTCTTTTTCGTGTTACTTCCTTCCCTGCTCTCTTTTAAAGGCAGGCCTCAAGTTAAAACCAGATGTTCTGTTTTCTCTAACCCTTTTACATTTTTATTTACATGCCAGAAAAATCATAAGAGATCTATTGCTATACTCCATGGGACTCACTCGTCAAATAGGGCCCCTCTCCGCATTCTACTCAGAAAGAAGAATCATGATTCTCTATGTTCATTGCTGAAAATGAAAATGAAAATGAAGAGACAAAATCTGGGCAAGACCCCACCTCTGTCCTTAGGAAGCACCTGAGCCAGTGCCAGGGAAGTAACCTGATTAACTGGGGCCCACAGCTTCCATCACTTACCAGTGCAGGCTACCCTCCAATAGACAGAAGACATTTTTCACTCAAGAGAAAAGAGCCAATCAAAGTAAACAAAGCCTTGAATTGGGAAGAAAGAAGAAGATCTGAGATGAGAAACCTAATACCATAGTGAAAGTCCTAGCAAAGGACATGTAACTAGATAGGTAATGAAACCTAACCTTACTAGAGGGGAGATCCAGCATAAAGCAATAGCTAACGATATACCAAATGAGAGAAGGGAAGATAACATGCTGGTTCTTGCATCCAAGACCAAGCAAGATGTGAGTGAAATGCCTAAAACCTAAAAAATAATTCAAGGAATTAATGACTAAGAATGGTCAAGTACCTTCATCTTCCAAAGTTACCAGGTCTAGGACTAATCTAAGAAGGCCGATCACTGAGGCAGAACACAAGGTAATCTGGCTCAGCTATGTATAGTCACAGGGCTGCAGCAGGAGGCCTTCCCCAGGGATCAAGGTGGAAAAGAAGCTCTGAGAGTCAGGACCCTCCCAGCCTAAAAAAATGTTGATACCCAAAATTACACAGAACAAGAAGTGAGAATGTCAATAGCTGACAATGGAGAACAGTAACTCTCTCTCTCTCTCTCTCTCTCTTTTTTTTTTTAATACTTCAGTTGCTTTCTTTTATTTCTATTGTTTTCTTAATAAATTACCCTTTAAGCCTTCAGATCACAAACAGTTTAATCAAGTGTAAAGTTTCTCCACACCTGTTTACAGAAACCAGAACAAGATTAAAGAAGGAATGACACTGACTATATCTACTCTGACACCTGAGAAATTTGGCATAAATGACTTGTGGTAGGGGACTGGGGATTATGGGTGCCAGCCAAAAAAACAAACAAACTGTAAGAGCTGCCTTGGATGTCTACAATGACAACATGTAAAACAAGAATGTTATAAGATTTAACTACTCAGTCATCACTTAGATGAGAGTTGGAGGTACTTATATAAGTCTTTTTTCTGTAGTTAGCAGAAAAGAAGAGAATTTTAGTAGAAGGAAATAACCAGCAATTAATTTTTATAGGCTGTTTTCTAATTCCTGAGAACTTGTTCTTCTTCCATATGAAGCAGGATTGTTGACATGGAACCTGAAAGAATCTATGAAATCTAATTTCCTGTAAAAATACCACCAATTTTAAATCAATATTATGTAATACTCAGCCTTGTTCTCTAAGTTCCAACTTTGATCGACTTAAGTAAAATGTTGTAAAACGGTATATGAAAATCATCAAAATTTCCTACCTATCAAAACATCTTGCTTATGACTACAAATTAACAACAAATCTGTAACTAAAATTTTGTTACAATTTTGAACTGTGTCTCACACACACATTCTTGTGTCCTCAACATCTAACAATGACCTAATCATAGTTAGCAACCACTAAATGTTTGCTACTGAAGATGACAAAAGTCCAATGATGTTTTAAAAGTACTGCAATAATTATCTGAGGTCAGTTCCATAAATAATTGTTAAAGGAATAAATAAATGAATGGTGAGCAACAGAAACCTCTATTAAATTAATTGAGCTATTTACCAGATAAACGGTCTCAGAAAAATATTTCAAAGAACGGGGTTTAGTTACATTATCTCTCTATTTCCATGTTCATTAATACATAGCTTTAAAAAAGGATAATTCAAAATTAGGTTTGAGTCTTTATCTAAGAGCAACATAACTAATACAAGGGATAACCCCCCCTAAAAATAAAACTTCCTTAAGGAAAAATTCTTTAATTCTATTCCCATCATTGTAAAGATGGAAAAAAGACAGAAAAAAATTATTATTTTTAGTTGAAGCAAAAAATTATGTTAATATATTCATATTTTCATTTCTCTATAAAGAAATAAAGGAGGACCAAAAAAACCTGGAAATATCTTTTGAAGGGCAGGCCCATAGTACAGTCTTCCCCACCATGTCAGTGTTCTAGGAATCCATCTCTATCAGTGTACCAGTTGGCACTGTTGTGAGAGGCTGCATCAACTTCAGTGAACTTTTCTGAGGACTCTTTCAACACCTTTGCCTATTTCAGGCTGCGTGATTTACAAGTGCACTTGCCCACACTCACCCACATCATGCTGAATGTGGGCACGGCCCCTGTGCCCCACCCTCCCTATTCACCCAATTTTACCCCAAATGAAAAAAGTCCTCAAAGGAAACATTTTGCCAATGTGGAAGAGGTGAAACAGAAAGCAGCACAAACATTAAAAGGCATCAAAATCAATGACTTCAAAAACTGTTTTGAGCAGTGGAGAAAGTCTCAGTAGGTGTACTGCATAAAATGGAGACTACTTTGAAGGTCACTGAAGATGAAACATGTAAGAATAAATACACAATTTTTAATATATATATTCCTGTTTGGAGGGCATTGCCCCACATAGATAGAAACTTGGCTTCATTATTAAAGAATTTTTTAAAAATCACATCTTAGGTGCCTAAAAGACAACTGTCCTGTCCAACTGAATTAACTAGTATTCTTCATAGTCCTTACTGCTTCACAAAGGTTTAATAAAATATTTTTTAAATGAGACCTGCTAGGCACCTCATGATACAAATATCATAGAGAGAAATGAATATGATCAGATGCCCAAAATTGACAATGAAGACATTCAATAACTCCATGTATTTTTAATGCATAGTCTGTGAACATTTTCCATGCAAGGTAATAAATTTCTTTGGTATATTTAGATATGGTTAACTTAATTATCTAAGAACATCATTTAATATTTTATCTCTTTACCTAAGTGTCTGGGAACTTCTGAAACTTAATACATCATACTATAAATCTGAAAGAAGTTAATTTATATTAGTTATATAATGTCAAAGGAAGAAAAATGGATAATTTCCTTAGAAACTGTTTAAACGATAAATGACTAAAAGGTCATTTGAAGTAATTTTACCATGCCACCATATATCTTTAGAGTCAGAAGATCTCCAGGTCTAGCACAGCTGCCAAGTAAAGATTTAGATACAATTCAGTTGAGTACAGACACATTAAAACTACCAATATTTGAAGACAGATCCAAGATGGCAGTGGAGTAAGAAGTTACATTCATCTTCTCCCAGGACCAAACTGGAATTATAACTAAAATATAGAGCAATCAACCTGAATAATCAACTGAAAATAGCTCAACAGAGGCCTTATAACCAAGAACTTATGGAAGTCATATCAAAACTGGTAGAAAAAGCAGAGATGGAAAGTGCTGGTCCTGCTCTTCCAGGAGGCTGAGAATCTGGAGGGACTTCTCAACAGCAAAAGTTCACCCTAGGAAGTGTGGGGGTTCAAACTCATACCAGGCTACCCTGCCCAGAGCTGGGAAGAGGCTCCCATACAACATCTGGCTATGAAAATCAGCAAGGACTCTGTCTGCCAGACAGAAACAGGAAACGCTAGAGACATAGGCAGCCTCTTCAAGTGTCAGCACACAAAATCTCATTCACAACCACTCACCCTAGGATGCAGCAGAGGGAAGATGGAGCAGATGAGAATTGTATGAGAAGAGACTAGAGTTTGTGGCTTCATAGAGGCAGCTGAAGGGACAAGTGGCCAGGGTCCCTGTGCTGACACACTCTCACACCACACATGCCATCTTTCTAGGATGAAGCACAGCCCTCCTTACAGCACAAGCCTGAAAGAATGTAATACCTCACACTCTGGACTCCCTTGGGCTCCACCCTGCAGAGCTCACATGCTGTGGAGGAGTCAGCTGCCTGGGACCAGGTGAAGAGGTCTGGGCAGTCTCTCAGGACATCAGTGACTATGCTGCGTGGCACACAGGTGAGGACCATTCACCCCACCTTCCCACAAGCCTGAACTGTTCCTCCACCTCATATGAAATCCACTAGCCCCACCCTCCCAACCTCTGGTGGCCCTGCTCTGCTGGTTATCAGGCTTTCCAGGAGGTTCCATCAGGATATGGACAAAGTGGGATGTGACGCTCTATGACAAGGGGTCATTTTTCCTTCACATAGCTGACCCTTCAAAATGCCAAATCTTGGTCTGTTTGAGATTGACAAACCATGCTGGCCTCACCCTAAAGACTGCCTGAACCCCACCCAAACGCCCTGCAGGCACCCAGTGGGTAGGACATAGACTTGGTATAAACTGGGACTTTCACTGAGTAGCCTCAGACCCAGCACTGACAGACACCAAGTTAGAACCTGTAGCAATTTGGTGAACACCACTTGCCCGTACCTGGTGACTCACTGAGAACCTACCTCATGCAACTCTAGTATCGCCAGAGGCTCTATCAGGACTGAGTCCAACAGGTAGCTAAGCTGGCAGGTAGAAGAAAATTCCAGGGTGCCTTGGACCTTCCCCTTACCTACACCTGGGTTTGGTGCTGGTGGAAAATGACCTTGGTGCACAGCTTGGTCCTTACACACTCACCCAGGCCCAGCAGACACAGCCACAAACTGTGGATCCCTTTGTACATCAAAGCAGGTTGCCCCAGGCCAGTCACAGGCAGCATCTGTATTGACCTGCATTACGGTCCCTCCAAAGAAGCCACAGAAACCACACACCCAGTGGCCAGGTTCAGATAACACATCAGAGTAAGATTCAATTAATTTCAGAAGTGGCATATCCAAATGGACCTCGCAGCAGGCATGAGATCCTGCTGAAGCAAATTTCATTTCATGTGACCAGCATCTGTATAGCAGCACGTACATTGTGGACAGGGTTAATTCTCAGCCAGCCAGCCTAAGGGTTGACCCCATTCACAAACAGACCAAATTCAAACAAGACTCAATTACAACAGGAGGGGACACATAATTTACACAAAAGACATTCCTGGAGCACCCTGATGAGGGAATCAAGGAGACTGTGCTTTGACCCCATTCACAAACAGACCAAATTCAAACAAGACTCAATTACAACAGGAGGGGACACATAATTTACACAAAAGACATTCCTGGAGCACCCTGATGAGGGAATCAAGGAGACTGTGCCACTAGATCCCACAGAACACCTACTACATTAGGCCACCTTACAAAGTCTGGAGATCATAGCAGAGCTACCTAATAAGTAGAAACAGACACAAAGAGGAAGCCAAAATGGGGAGACAAGGAAACATGTCCCAATTAACAGGTGAAATCTCTACAAAGTGAGCTAAATGAAATGGAGACAAGCAATTTACCAGATAAAGAGTTAAAAAAAAAAAAAAGGTTACAAGGATACTCAAGGAACTTAATGAGAACTTCTGCAAAGCATAGCAAGCATAACAAAGCATAGCAAGCATAAAAAAAGATTTAAAAAGTCAGAAATAAAGAATACAATATCTGAAATGAAGAACAAACTAAAAGGAATAAACAAAAGACTGGATGAAGCAGAGGACCAAATCAGCAACCTGGAAGACAAGGTAAGAAACATCCCATCGTAGCAGCAGTAGATGCATATCCATAGATGCAGAACATATATTAGATAAAATCCAGCACCCATTTATGACATAAATTCTCAGCAAAGTAAGAACAGAGGAAATATGCTTCAACATAATAAAAACCATATATGACAAACCCACGCCCAAAATCATACTCAATGAGCAAAAAATAAGTGTTTCCCTTAAGTTCAAGAACAAGGTAGGGATGTCTACTTTCACCACTATTATTTAACATAGAACTGGAAGTTCTAGCCACAGCAATCAGAGAGAAGAAGAAAGAAAAGGCATCCAAATTGAAAAGGAAAAAGTAAAACTGTCATTATTTGGAGATGACATGATATAAAGAACCCTAAAAATTCCACCAAAAAACTACTAGAACTATTAAATAAATTTACTAAAGTAGCAGAATATAAAATAAATATCCAGAAAATCACCTGTATTTTTATACACCAATAACAAACTATTAGAACTAGGAATACAATCCAAATTACAATTACATATAAATAAATAAAGTAACTTAGGAATTAATTTAACAAAGGATGTAAAAGACCTGTACTCAAAAAATTATGACACTGAATAAAGAAACTGAGGAAGATTCAAAAAAGTAGAAGCATACATTATGTTCATGAATAGGAAGAATTAACATCCCTACTAACCAAAGCAATCTAAAGATACAACACATTTGCTATCAAGATACCAACAGCATATTTCATGAAACTAGGACACATATTCCAAACACTTACATGGGACCACAAAAGACCCTAAACAGTCACAGCAATCTTGAAAAAGAAAAACAAAGTTGGAGGAATCACCCTACCTGATATCAATTTATACTACAAGGTTACAGTAATCAAAAAAGCATGATATTGGTATAAAAACAGTACAGAGAGACCAGAAATAGATCCACACCTTTATGGTTAATTAACATTCAACAAAGGAGTTAAGAACACACAATGGGGTAAAGGTAGTCTATTCAGTAAATGGTGTTGGAAAAATTGAATGAATGCATTAAAAAAAAAAAAAAGAAAGAAAGAAAGAAAAGAAAGCAGACCACCTTCTTGCATCATACACAAGAAAAACTCAAAATGTAAAGACTTAAATGCAAACCTTGAAACCATAAAATCCTAGAAGAAAACACAGGCAGTGAAATTGTGGACATTTCTCATAGCAATAATTTTTCTGATAGGTCTCTCTGAGCAAAGGAAACAAAAAACAATAAAAATGCATGGGGCCCTGGCTGGTAGCTCAGTGGATAGGTGCTCGCAGGCAAACCCCAAGATCGCTGGTTCGATTCCTAGCCAGGGCGCATAACCAGGTTGCAAGCCAGGCCTCCAGCTAGGTCTGTAGCTGGAGGCAGGTAAAAAACCATACGCTGATGTTTCTCTCCCTCCCTCCCTTCTCTTCTCTCTGCAAATAATAAATAAAATCTTTTTAAAAAATGGGACTGCATTAAACTATAAAAGTTTTGCATAGCATAGAAAATCATCAACAAAGTTAAAGACAATCAACTTAATTGGAAAACATCTTTGTCAATAATCCAACTAATAATGGGTCAATACCCAAAATTTATAAAGCTCTTATAAAAACAAACAATCGAATTAAAAAATGGGCAAAGGACCTGAATAGACACTTCTCCAAAGAGGACATACATGGTTCAATATCACTAATCATCAGAAATATTCAAATTAAAACCACATTGACATATCACCTCACACCTGTGAAAACGGCTATCAACAATAAACAAAAACGAGTGCTGGCAAGGATGTGGAGAAAAGGGAACCCTCATGAACTATTGGTGGGAATGTGGACTGGTTCAGAAACTGTATAAAACAGTATAGAGTTTCCTCAACAAATTAAAAATGAAACTACCTTATAATCCAGGAAGTTTATTTATAGGAATTTATCCAAACAAATCAAATACTAATTCAAAAGAATATATGCACCCCTATGTTCACTGCAGCATTATTCACAACAGCTAAGAATTGGAAGTAGCCCAAGTGCCCATCAGCTGATAAGTGGATAAAAAAGCTGTGGTAGACCCTGGCTGTGGCACAGCAGATAAGGCGCTGGCCTGTGAACCCAAAGGTCACTGGTTTGATTCCCAGCCAGGGTACATACCCAGGTTGCAAGCCAGGTCTATAACTGGAGGCAGATGAAAGGCAACCATACATTGATGTTTCTCTCCCTCTCTCCCTTCCCCTCTCTCTAAAAATAATAAATAAAATCTTAAAAAAAAAAAAAGGTGTGGTACACTTACACAATGAAATACTACTCAACTGTAAAAGGGAGGGGGAAAAATCTTACCTTTTGTGACAGCATAGGTCTACCTGGAGAGTATTATGCTAAGTTAATCCCCTCAGAGAAAGAAAAATACAATACGATTTCATTCACATGTAAGGCCTAATGAACAAAATAAACTAACAAACAAAATACATACAGCCTCACAGAGAACATACTGACAGATGTCAGAGTGGGGAGGGGGATCGTGTGGCTGGTGAAGTAAGTGAAAAGACTAAGCCAGAAGAGGAGGAGGGGGGAAGAAGAGAGGGAGGAGGACTCACAGACACAGACAACAGTATGGGGATCACCAGAGGAGAGGGGGTTGCGGGGAGGTGAAAGACGGTAAAGGGGAGATAAGTGATGATGGAAAAAGACTTGACTTTGGGCGGAACATGTAATACAAATAATGTATTATAAAACCATATACCTGAAACTTTATATAATTTTGTTAACTAATCTCACTCCAATAAATTCAATAATAATATTGAAATGAAGAAGATAAACACTGAATTTTTCAACAGCTTACTTTAAAGTGAACCATAATGACAACTGGCATAATAGTTTTTTTAAAGATTTTATTTATTATTTTTAGAGAGAGGGGTGGGGAGAGAGGCAGAGAGGCAGAGAGGGAGAGAGACATCAGTGTATGGTTGCCTTTCACCTGCCTCCAGCTGGGGACCTGGCTGGATACCTGGCTTGCAACCTGGTTATGTGCCCTGGCTGGGGAATCAAACCAGTGACCTTTGGGTTTGCAGGCTGGCACCTTATCCACTGAGCCACCAGCTAGGGCTAGTAATAATTTTTGTATAGAACAGTGTTTGAAATCAAGTGCATTATGGATTAGAAAGTATGTTTTTATATTTATCTTATATTGAAATAGTACTGGTAATAAAATTCTATATATATTTGTCTATAACATATTAGCCAGGACCTAATAAACCTATGTTACTTCAAACATTAAATACAGGAAACAATTTAGTTGTTAATCAACCTGTTAAACAATGAGAAAAATACACCTTTATAACTTCCGGTATAATCACTTGCCATATGAGAAATGATGTATCCAACTACTTTGGTTCTTCCCATGGGGTGCTTAGTGAGGGGTCAAAATTTTTTAAATTTTATACAGGATTAAGCAGAGTTTAGCCCACATTCAAAAGCAAAATTCTTTAGGAAACCAAAGACTGAGAGCTTCCTTATTCAGAAGTTAAATTCCATTGTCAGGGAAATCACTAATACAAACTATCAAGGGAAAATGTCTCATTCCAACTGCAGGATCAGCTAAAGTGAAACTGCTTCTTTAGTTGCTAGGAAACAGCCAACTCATTATATGCCATTATCAGAACCCTAGAGAAGAAAACTGGCATCTGCTTCACATTTGGGGACACTGGAGATTGAAGTAAAAGCACTGAAAGTGCTGCCAAAATCCCTGGTTTCCAGGGCTTACATTGTGACCACAGCAGGTGCTGACACCAGACTAGCCTTTGAAGTTTTCCTTTCTGTAGCTCTTTCTAACTAAAATTATTTTTTCCTAGTATCCCACATTTTCAAACCTAAAATTTCATGTTTTAAGAGCTTTTATTTTTAAAATATTTTATTTATTACTTTTTAGAGAGGGGGTTAGGGAGAGAGGCAGAGAGGGAGAGAAACATCAATGTATGGTTGCCTTTCACCTGCCTCCAGCCATGGACCTCGCTGGGAATTGAACCAGCAACCTTTGGGTTTACAGGACAGTGCCTTATCTACTGTGCCACCAGCCAGGCCCTTCAAACCTGAAATTTCTAAAACAAGATTTCCTTATATCTATGTTGAGTACCATTAAGAAAAAAAAAAAAATACTACTCAGGAATCTTAACAAAAAATTTAAACTATTAATAAGCAAAATGTACTAGATATTTATGCATTTAATTATTTAAAGTCAAAATAAAATTCTTTTGATTGTTGCAAAATTAGGAGAGTGAAAAAGAAGACATACTGATAAATTCAGTATTCAAGTAGACATTGTAGCATTTATCTGTCTAGTTTTCCTAAATTATCAGAAAGTTTAACTACTTTTTATGGCCTTTCTTTCTTGAAATATATCACAAAATGTATTCATGTTTTTTTTCATTAATGTCTTCCCTTCCTTTTAGCAAATAAAGTTGTGTGCAGATGGGGTGAAATTATGCAGATAAATGACTAGACATTGGCAAGGTTGAAACCATGAGACTCCCCATACTACTGCTTCTGTGTCTAGAAAACTAAGTTATCCTAAGCCCTGGCTGGTAGCTTAGTGGATAGGCACCAGCCTGCGAACCCAAAAGTTGCTGGTTCAATTTCCAGCCAGGGCACATAACCAGGTTGCAAGCCAGGGTTCTAGCCAGGTCTGTAGCTAGAGGCAGGTGAAAGTCAACCATACATTGATGTTTCTCTCCCTCTCTGCTTCTCTTCCTTCCCCTCTCTCTGGAAATAATAAATAAAATCTTTAAAAAAAAAAAAAAGGCAAACAAAAAATAAGTTATCCTTTGGAAGAAGCTGCAGATGTTGTTGGTAAAAAGACATTGACAAACCACTGTCTTCCACCAAATTACAAATCAATGATCCTAGTAGTACTCCCCCATCTTACATAATTCTTTGTCCCGCATGTCAATCAAATGGTCACCTCATTTCAATTATTCATACCTGCCGCTCCTGGCTAAATAATATTCCCTTGACATTACTTCATACTTTAACTCTCACATAATCCAGTTCCACTCTACCACAATGCTTACCTTCTCCCATTCTCACATTTGCCCATCTTCTACTGCATCTTACAGTTGCCAGATTTAGCAAATAATAGTAGAGGACCCTCACTTAGCTAAGTTCAAATATCATATACTCAACAAGTCCTTTTTTAGTGTGAGCAGTATTTGGAACATATGCCTACTATAAAAAATTATTCACTGTGCATCTGATAGTTAAACTTAACTAGTTATATATATCCTGTATTTTTTTAATAGCCTGCATTTTATCTGGTAACCATATCACCACCCTACAGAAAGATACCTTGATGCTTGACATTTTTCTCACTTTATTAGAAATTCCTTTTACTTAGTAACACCTCCCTTCCAAATTTCATCTATTTTAAAAAAAGCCTAGCCCTGGCTGGTGGCTCAGTGAACAGGCACCAGCCTCTGAACCCAAAGGTTGCTGGTTCGATTCCCCAGCCAGGGCACAAAACCAGGTTGCAAGCCAGGTCTCCAGTCAGTTCTGTAGCTGGAGGCAGGTGAAAGGCAACCATTCATTAATGTTTCTCTCCTTCTCTGCCTCCCTCCCTTCCCCTGTCTCTAAAATTAATTAATTAATTAATTAAATGAATACATTTTTAAAAGCCTAACTTTTCTAATGTCCCTCCCTCTCTGAACAAATCCAATTTATCTATTACTTTATTGCCTATTCATCTCTCAGCTACTCAATTGCTTCTTCCCCATCACAGGTGATTTTCAATTATTTGATTCCTCCAGTTTTACTCAGTCTCCTGATCTCTCGTCCTGACTATATGTCGTCTTGGAAATCAGGCCTTGACTTCAGTATTTCCCTCATGTCCCTAATGTCCAATATATTTTTCTCTTTTGGGCTTTCTGTCATGCCAATCCTGAATCCAATATCAGGTGTACCCATGTCGACTCTCAGTGTCAGAGAGTTGCTAAAAAAAGTTGCCAAAACTAAAAATTCATAGTATTTAGCCTCCAGTAGGCCCTTATTGCCACACAGGGATCCCATCATTCATCTCTCCATCTCTTTTATATTATTATTATTCCTCTGAAAGCAGTTAAAAAGTACTGCCTCTAGACCATCATATGCTTAAACCTGATTTCAGAACAACCAGCATTAGTTAGTGTCACCTGGGATAATATATGAAACATGCAAAGTCCTTGGCTTTCCCTTGGACCTACTGAAGGAAAATCTTCAAGTGTGAGAGTAGAACAGGGAGGTTATAAATGTGAATTTTCAACTGGCTCTCCAGATAATTTTTATGAATACAGAAATTGAGAACTAAATTTTTTCTATTAAGTAAACTCACTTTATTTCCCAATGTGAAGATCAAAGAAATAATAACTTTTGTTAACTTCTTTTCAGTACTAGGTTGATGAAGTTCCCCTGTCTGCTCAACTTTCAATTCTACTTGGAACTATATACTTATTTTCCAAAAATAACTCATCTACTGACCCATTCCCTTTGACGGTTTAATGACAGTCATGACAGTTCCTCTTTCAATAATCCTTTAATTTTTCTAGAATCTTCAGTCCCTCTTTATTGTATCCTATCTTTGGAAAAGTTATGGCTATCCCTTTTGGAAAAAAATGAAAAGAGACACTTTTTTCTTAAGCTTCCATCCTATTTTCTCCCCCTCAGCCCCACACTCCCCTGAATGGTTTATTTTATCTAATAAATATGATCTCTTGTATACCTCTACCTCCATGGTCTTGCTATAGAAGCCATTCTTAAACCCAGTAATTTGACTTTTTTCATTCACTGTTCTACTCAAGGATCACAAAGGCCACATAATGTCTCTCAGCTCTTTGCCCATTTTTACTCCTCATTCTCACTTAACTTTTCATTGTTAAACTGCAAACCAGTGGTTCCCAATCTCACCTACACATGAAAATCAGTGAAGGGCTCCAAAAATGCAATGTAGAGGCTCATCAAATTTTGTTATTTAAGAGTTTTTATAGAGCTTAATCTGCAGCCCACTCCCCCATCCTCTTTTCAGAGATCAGTGGGTGGTACTAGAAGTTTCAACCCTCTAACCGCTTGGTTTTGCTGGTAACCAGCTCCATCCTGAGACTATGTATGGGAATGCATGCTAAGTCACCTAGCATGAACTAGCTTGAACTCAGGTATGCTCAAAAAGGGGCTTCCTTATAAATGACAAGACACTCTTATCACTCAGGAAATCTAAATGATTTTAGGAGTTTTGTGCCATGACCCCAAAACAAAGAATGAATATATTCCCTATTATACTACAAATATAAAAAATAAAAACCTTCACCCTTATCTCACTTCATACACAAAAATTAATTACAGATATACAAGCCAGAATTATAAAGCTCTGAGAGAAAAGAACATGAGATAACTTTATAACCTTAGAGGTGGACATACTAAGAATTCTTAGAGAAAAACACAAAAAGCAACAAGCATTAAACAATTTTTTTGAAAAACAGGATTTCATGAAAATTTAACTTTAGCTTATCAAAAGGCAACACACAGACTGGAAGAAAAAGTCCTGATACATATATCTGACAATGAACTCCTAGGCAGAATGTATTCAAACTTTTAAAATCCAATTATAAGAAGAAAAATGAACCAACAGAAAAAAAAAATGAGTAAGAGACTTGAACAGATGCTTTACACACATACACACAAGATATAATAGTACTTAATATGCACATGAAAGGAGGATCAATATCACTGGTAATAAAGGAAGTATAAATTAAACCCATAAGGTAACTATTTTACCCAACTAAGTTGACAAAGATGTGAAGCAACTGGAACTTTTATGTACAAGAATATAAAGCAGCATTATTCATATTAGTCAAAAACTGGAGACTACCCAGATATCCATCAGACAAAAGAATATGCAAACAATATGTGGTTATGTTCATGTAATAGAATACTACTTAGCAATAAAAAAGTCAACTACTGATATAAGCAACAAGGATGACATTCAAAAGCATTAAACTATAAGAAAAAAACAAGATACAAAAGGCAACATCCTGTAGGATTCCACTTATATGAAGAATGAGAGTATAGAAAACTCATTTATGGGATAAATATCACAACATGATGACCTACAGGTGAAGGGATGAATAGCAGGGTGCCCATGGAAACTTTCTAGGGAAGCAGAAATGTTCTCTACCTTGACTGGGGCTATGATTACTAAGTATGTGTATCTAACTAAAATAACTGAACTATACATCTAAAATCTCTGCATCCCCTATATGTAAAAGCTCAATAAATTATAAGGGAGAGGAAGAAAAAACCTTTAAACTAGATGTCCATTTCAAGATGGCAGACTGGTCACAAGTATTTATCTTCCCCCCCCCAAGATAGTAAGTGAGAAAGTATATGAGATGAACTTCTAGAATATTGTCCCCTCTACAATATATTGCTATACAGAGCATCTATAAAGCTATATACTAAATTTTCATAAAGAATGTTAAATTTCCAAACATTGGTCTGTTTCCCAAAAGCAAAACAAAAATGAAGGACTCCTTAATTAGCAGCTCAGATGATCAACATGGTCCCAGCATAGCCCAAAATATCATCATTTCAGCTCATGTTAAAATGCAGATAATAAAAGTGACCTTACAAAAAGCTGCAAAGTAAATTTGCAGTCTAATATCCTAATATCCTAGAGGATCCTCTAGGTGTTAAGTAGCCCAATAAAGTAAGTTATGGATCCATTTTCTCACCCCATCTTTCATCCTGGTATTTTGTAGTATTTTTCCTAAATATGTATCCTCAGCCCTTATCAGTGTAATCTGTGACTTTTATACCTGCTCAGACAGCCAAATCATTAAATCCCCAGTAGGTCCTCTGCCAAACTATCAAAGTCCCTAAATATTTTAAGCTGAGCATTTGATAAATGTTGAGAAAAATAATGAATAAAATCAGATGATTGAAGTGTTGAGACCGTAGCTGAACTGGGAAATCAAAAATTGTATAATGCTAGCAATTAACACAATTATTCTATATTCTCTGACAGCATTCAGCAGTAGATAAAAGAGGCTGGGTTATGGCAGGACATGGGCTGAGATGAGAATGTGGAGTTGGGATCCTGCCTATCCTCTCTTCAACAACATGCCCCTATAATAATAATAATAATAATCATATGCTTTGGTTCCTTCAGACTTTTGATCCTTTCTCCTCTGGTCTCAAACCATTTTTTTCATTTATAAAATCAGGTATTAAATATAAATTTGAACTTAGGCACAACCTTTTGTCAGCCTAATTAATTTGTACCATCAAGTTGAATCTGTCTGTGAGAGACTCCCTTTGACTCTTTTCTGGGGACACATGGGCAAATGTTCTCTCTCTTCCACCTCAAGGGCTCATTTGCACAGATGCTTTGTCACCTGTTGGAACTTGAGTTTAAAAGGGTCTCTGACTACAGTTAGAAAAGAGAGAACCTGCACGTCTGTCTGGGGACAGGCTATGAGGATATGAGAATCCTACATCATTGAGCTGGCAGCTGGGCCTGGATCTCTGTGTCTCTTAGCACTGACTTGAATCTCTATGTCTCTGATCACTCTGAAAAGTTGAAATGTTTCTACCTTCAGTGGCCAACCACAAAGGCGTAGGAGGAATTCTGAATCATTTCCTGTTGAGAATTGTAACACTAATACAGGGGGGTGGAAATTCATGTTTAAAATATTCTCACAACAAAATCAGAATATTCCTTTTGGTGTTTCCAAATTTCTATTGAATCTAACTATAAAATGAATAAAGACTGGCTTAGAATTTCAAGAAAAAAAAAAAAAGAGGCTGTTAACCCACATAGGTCAAGGTCAACAAGGAACTGGCAAAGAAAGTGTGTTCTTGGGAGTAAAACTGAACTAACCTACTCAGGGAACTGAATGTAAAAGATGAAGAGATGCAGCCAAAAGACTTAAATAAATGAACTAGGAAAACAGGACGATTCTGGGACCAGAGATAGAAAAGCACATTTATCAGAACTTAAGCAGCAGAAGACAGCCGAGATGTTACAATGAAAAATGAAAAGTTCTGGAGTTTAAGACGTATTTCATCTACTTACTATTCACAACTGGAAGTAATTACATATGTACAAAGAATACATATATACAAATAACTATGGATTAGATTATGTAGCCTATAGCATAGTACCTGACCCAAAGTAAGATGTGAATAAATAGGAAATAATTGCTATAAATTAGTGGAGAAAACCCAAATTACTTTTTATATTTTCCTAGAATATAATTAACTATAAATTCACAGCTACTAATAAATAAATAAAATGTATTCCTATAAATAACATACAACCCATCTGATTTTTAGATTATCCAATTAACTGTTCTCTTCCTTAAGGATAAAGTTGATTGGACAGATATTATATACATAAATACACAGCCATATGTACTCAGAGTAAAACAAAATTTTATTTTGTTCTGAAGCACTATAGTTTATATAATCTACATCTGAGTAACTATTACACTGCCCTGAAACCTCTCATTGGCTACAATGAAATTAACTATAAATCTAAAGAAGGCAGAGTACTTATAAAATATATTTCCATCTTACTGAAGACTCAACAGAGCAACAGAACAATATAAAATAAGACACTGGTTTTTTAAGGAACTCATAAGGAACAAGAAAGATTAAATCATGTAATTGAAATTTGGTCTTGGAGCCACATAACTCATTATACATTCAGTTTATCAACTGGATTCTTTTGCAAAACATCTGAAACCTAAATGCAAATGTTAATAACTCTCCAACCAGCAACTGCATTAACCACAGTGTGCCAATAATAAAATGATACTTAATACAACTTTCTTACCTGCCTCAACAGTTTCTCAATGGCTGACATTACCATAAGGCCTCTCCAAACAACTGGTGCAGTCTCTTCAACCAGAAAGCCCATCGACATACTACAACAGTAAACCAAAAACAAAACTAATTTATATATGTTAATCAACACTGTTCTGAAAAGCAACATAAAGTAAAAAAGATATACTCACCAAGCAATACCGTAATTCAAAAGAGGCCTCATTAGATTCTCTGAAATTTAAAAAAAAAAAATTAAATTAAAAATAAATCTCTCTTTTAGAAGTCATTACATATAAACATACTGACTTGTTTTCTCACCAAAGTGTCAAATTAAAAATACAAATAGACAAGTCATACTGTTCTTTTAGCCTTCAACTAATTCACCTCAATTTGCAACAATTCAAACATTTACCAAGCATTAAACTAATACTAATGATGCAACATTTAAAAATAGTTGGGATATTGTTTTATTAAGAAAAATCCATGTACCACTTTCAAGTTTTTAAAAATAGCCTCAAAACGTAATGTTAAAAGCTGGTTTATTCAAAAAAAAAAAAGCTGATTTATTCATATATATAAATATATAAATTACACGTATATATACATATATACTTATCTAGGATTTGTATACGTGAATAGTTGCACACATACGTCCACACAAACATACCTAATCAGTTCTCCCTATTTCTTTTTTTCTTTACTTGAAGAATTTGAAGAGTATACAAATCCAAAAAGTAGAAAAACTCTTTCATACCTCAACAAAATAAAAACCGTATATAAAAAACCCATAGCAGGCATCACACTCAATGGTAAAAAACAAATTTTTTCCTCAAAGATCAGGAAAAAGACACAAATGCTCCCTTTTGCCACTTCTATTCAATATAATATTGAAACTTATAGCCAAAGGAATTAGGCAAGAAAAATAAATGAATGGAATCCAAACTGGAAAGGAAGAAGTCAAGTATTCTCTATTCGTGGATGATATAATCTTACATATATATAAAACCTGAATATTACACACACAGACACACACACCTGTTAAAACTAATAAATGAATTCAGCAAAGTAGCAGGCTACAAAGTCAACACACAAAAATCAGTTGCATTTCTATACACTAATAATGAACAATCTGAAATGAAAATTATGAAAACAATTCTATTCATATCAACCTCAAGAAATCAAATACTTAATAATTAACATAACCAAACAGGTGAAAGACTTACACAATGAAGACTATAAAACAACGTTGAAAGAAATTTAAAAAGGACAATTAAAAGAAACACACATCCCAGCCTGTGAACCCAAAGGGTCGCTGGTTCGATTTGCAGTCAAGGCACATAAATAGGTTGCAAGCTGGGTTGCAAGCCAGGTCTCTGGCCAGATCCCTAGCCAAGTCCCCAAGCAGGTCCCCAGTCAGATCCCCAGCTGGAGGCACAAGAAAGGCAGCCATCCATTGATATTTCTCTCCCTTTCTTCCTCTCTCTAAAAATAATGAAAACCTTAAACACACACACACACACACATTACGTTCAATGACTGAAATACTTAATATTTTTAAGATGTCAAAACTATCCAAAGCAATCTACATATTCAATGTAATCTCTTTCAAAATCCCAACAACTTCTTCACAGAAATAGAAAAATCCATTCTGAAACTTATATGGAAAATCAAGAAATCCCAAATAAGCAAATCAATTTTGGAAAAAGAACAAAGCTGGAGGATTCACACTTCTTGATTTAAAACTTGCCACAAAGCTACAATAATCAAAACAATATAGACATATAGACCAACGGAGTAGAATAGACAATTCAGAAATAAACTCTAGTGTACAAGGTAAAGCAAAAGTATTTGTGAGTACATGAAACACAGGGTCTAATTTTGTAGTATTATTAATTACTGTATTATTTTCCATACAAACAACTGTAAACCCACTTTTACTTATCATGTATATAGTCAAAGGTTTTTTGACTTTGGGGAGAGAGAAACAAAACTATTCAATGCGGAAAAGATGCTCTTTGCAAATGGTCCTGAAAAGACTGAATCCACCTGAAAAAGAATGAGGTTAGACCCATGATAAACACCATTTAAAAAAGAAAAAAAAAAAAACTCAAAGTGGATCAAAGACCTAAGTATAAGAGCCAAAATTATGTAACTCTTAAAAGAAAACATAAGGCAAAAAAAAAAAGTTCATGTCATTGAGTTTGGCAATGATTTCTTGGCTATGAAACCAATGGCACAGGCAACAAACCTGAAATATCTAGGAAAGTAATTATTTTTATAATAAAGTAAACACAATCGAACATGATTAACAAAACTTTTATAAAACCTATATTACTCTCAGTTTTAAAAATTGTACAAGCTGAGAGAACCAAGATGGTGGAGGAGTAGGTGAGCTACAGCAATCACCCAGGACCAATTCAGAATTACAACTTAATTGAGGAGAAATCATCCAGAATAACCAACAGAATACCAGCTGGAAAGAAGCCCTATAACCACGGACAGAACAGAAGAGGATGCTTCATTACAACAATGACAGGTAGGAAATGCGGAGATGCAAAAGGGCTGGCTGGGCTCAATCAGGCAGCAGCTGAAGGGACAGAGAAACATATCAACAGCTGAGGGTTCCACCTGAGAAGGGTGGGATCTAAAGCCCCAGCTGCGATTCCTAGTCTGTAGCAACAACACTGAAAGTAAAACACTATCCACAAAAATAATAAAAATAAATAAAATAATAAAATAAATAAAAAGCAAAAAGCGGCCTGGTTTAGATGGCTTAAAAGAGACAGATAGAAGCACAGTTCTTAAAGGGATCACCCGCAAAAATACATTGGCACCCACTTACCCTGGGCTATCGTGAAGAAAAGGCAGAGTGGACTGGAGACACTTGGGGAAAGTTTGGGTCAGTGGCTTTAGGGGAAGAGTTGAGGGAACAGCCCCTGAGTCCAGGTGCTGACCCATCCCCCATACAGTAGGCAGGCCACTCTTCTCCAAAGGGCAGGAGCCTGAGGGGAAGCCACAGGCCCACCCATAGGAATTAATCCGCCCCACCCAGCAGTGCCTAAACCTGACCTCAGGTTTAAGGTTGATTGGATTAACAATTGAATTTATTTTGCCCCACCCTGAGGTGCCTAAAACAAACCTCCGGTGACAGATTGATTGTATTAACAACTACAGGAGACAGACAAAGACAGTGGATCTTTGATAGTCTCCAAATGGCTGAGTAG
The DNA here is from genome assembly GCA_004026585.1 of Noctilio leporinus. Lineage (NCBI taxonomy): Eukaryota > Metazoa > Chordata > Mammalia > Chiroptera > Noctilionidae > Noctilio > Noctilio leporinus. Next base: position 48,773 of record PVIW01005265.1, on the reverse strand, counting down.
GTCCAGGGTGGGACAAGAGCTGACATGGCCAAGCTTGGATCCAGAAAGTAAAAAAGTATACCTCTACACCACAGAAGGTCATACCACGAAGACGGTAATTCAAGATGCAGAAACAAACATGAAAAGTCACCTAAAATGGGAAGACAAAGAAACAACCCCCAATCAAAAGAAAAGGAGGAATCCCCAGAAAGACTGCTAAATGAAAAGAGCCAAGCAAACTATCAGACATGGAATTCAAAATAATGATGACAGAGACGCTAATGATCTCAGCCAGCTCAAAGAAAATTATAAACAACTTTAGGAGAACTACGAAGAACTCCAGGGAAGTTACAAAAAACTTACTAAAGACTACAACAGCATTAAAAAGTACATAAAAACCTCAATAAGAGCCAAAAGGAAATGAAGAATACAATTTCCAAATTGAAAAACACAGAAGAAGGAATCAAAAGCAAGCTAGAGAAAGCAGAGGATCAGATCAGTGAGCTGGAGGTCAAAGTAAAAACAAATTCCCAGACAGTACAACAAAACCAAAAGACTGATAAAGAATGAAGAGGACTTAAGAGAACTTCAGGACAATGCGAAATGCAATAATACACTAGAAGAAGAAGAGGAGCCAGAGATAGAAAACCTGTTTGAAAAAGTAATGACAGAAAACTTCCAAACTTGAGGAGAGAAAAAGTCATGCAAGGGCAGGAAGCATGGAGAGTCCCAAAGAAGATAACCCAAACAGGCCCACTCCAAGACACATCATAATTAAAAGGGCAAATTCAGAGACAAAGAGAGAATCCCAAAAGCAGCAAGACAGAAACAACTAATGACATACAAGGTGGCTCCAATAAAGTTATCAGCTGATTTCTCAACAGAAACAATACAAGCCAGAAAGAAATGGCAAAAAAAAATATTCCATGCAATGAAAACAAAGGTCTACAACCAAGAATACTCTACCCAGCAAGTCTCTCACTCAAAATGGAAGGTGAAATAAGGAGTTTCCCACACAAAAGAAAGTTTAAAGAATAGATCTCCACCAAACCATCATTTCAAAAGATGTTACAGGGTCTGCTTTAAAAAGATGAAAAACAGGCCCTGGCTGGTAGCACAATGGATAAGGTGTCAGCCTTCAAACCCAAAGCTTGATGGTTCGATTCCCCAGCCAGGGCACATAACCAGGTTTCAAGCCAGGTCTCCAGCCAGGTCTGTAGCTGGAGGCAGGTGAAAGGCAACCATACATTGATGTTTTTCTCCCTCTCTGCCTCTCTTCCTTCCTTTCTCTCTGGAAATAATAAAATCTTTATTAAAAAAAAAAAAGATGAACAAAGAAAGAAAGAGAGGAACACAGGTAAAAGAGAAAAATAGATAATGAGTAAGTACCTATCAATAATAACCTTAAAGGTAAATGGATTAAATGTACCTATCAAAGACATAAGGTAGCTGAGTGGCTAAGAACCAACTTCAACTTATGAATGCTTTAAAATAAGCTTGTTATAAATAGTTTACTAAATAAACTATAATTTTGTGTTGTACTTGTATCTGCATTACTGCAGGTTAAGTTTTCTTAGATTGGAATTATTTCATAAGATGGGAAAATCATATTACTTGCAATAAGTCTTAGAAAAATTGAATGAAATTAAGGGAAAAAAAGAAAATGTAGATGTATATTACATAGAATATATGCTATCTTTCCTATTCACTGTTAACAAAATATGTGCTTGTTTTTGGGTGTATAATATATATTTTGTTAGCAATTTATATTTTAAACAGCCACCAACTGGTAGTTGAGAAATTAGTCAATCTCTAGGTTAGAAAAGATGGTGAGAATGAAGATGAATTTGGCATCAAAGTTGCAAACTACTAAATTATATGATTCATGAACATAGGCAATATATATTCTCATATCAGCATGTAAATTAGATGAGATTCCTTTCAAATATAGTGGAAATATACATTTCTAATTATGAAGGCCCCCAAACTGTATTATTGAAATGTGAACCTACCTAATCTCTACCTCAACAGACTCTTAAATAGTTCAGTGGTTAGTTTAGGACCACGTGGGAAGTCAACCTCAAATTTAAAAAACAGCTAGAATACTACTCTACAAAACTGTTTAAATCCTAGGGTTTTTAAATTTTTTACCTCAAATTAGTAGATATCATAATTTCTACTCTGCAGGAACCAGCTGAGCACAGCAAGTGCCATTATTTCTGAAGGCTTCAACTTGTAAAATACATGCAGAAGAAAAACAGAGGGTATTGAAAGAAGACATACTTGTGCATAGCCAAAAAAATAATAATAATCAAACTACTATTTAAGATGAAAAACTCCAAAAAAAATCTACCATTTAAGCTACTGGAACTATTTAAGTTCCAGTAGCTTAAAATAAAGTCGGGTTTATTACTGGAGGGGGTGGGATCTGACTCAGAAACCAAATTCAGGAGGTTCAAAGATGGCGACAGAGTAGAAGGCAGTGCTGATGGAGTTCTCGAGTACCAGAGCAGCTGGAGGACAGGATAGGGAGCTCGCAATGTCTGCAGGTCCCTAAGAATTGGAGCAGTAAGCATCTGGACTCAGGGGAGCACAGCCCAGAGGCAGCAGAGACCTACAGGAGGGCAGGTGAGACAGTTACAAACCAGCAGGTGGAGGTCAGCTCTGGGTAGTGGTGGCTCTACCCAGAGGGGCGTCTCTAACTGAAGCCAGCTCCAGGCTCCCTGGTGACTAGAAATCTGAGCAGTGAAGTGTGGACAGTGAGTGCAAATGCCAGAGGGAACAAGGAATTGAACTCCTGTAGGGGAGGGACTGTGTGAGAGCCTCCTTCTGGAGACTGAGAGACAGGAAGCTCCTCAACTGGGCCAGAGGAGGAGGAGAAGAGACCTGTGGGGAGCAGGAGTGGGGGAGTGGGGAAGTGCACCAGCCAAAGCATCGAGAGGGGCGAAAACAGTGCCACTGAGCCATCAGTGAGAGGGTGGCTCAGAGCCGGGGCAGGGGGGAGGGGTGGGGGAGGGCCCAGGCCCACACACCTACACTGGCGCAGACCCCCAAGGAAACTCCAAACTGCAAGCCAGTAACTAGCAGCTGGTGCAACTGGCACGCCCATTGCAGGCGACAAAGGCTGTCCTGCGGACCCCTGGGGAGCCAGGCAAGCATCACAGAGGTGGTGGTGAAAATCTCCCCAAAGAGCTGGACTGCCTGGAGGGTTAGCTTCGCCAAGGGGAAACAGGCGCTGTTAGGGATAGGGGCTACCTCTTCCGGGAGCTGCAGGGGCAGCGCCAGCCATCACAGGAGCCAGCAAGGTTACAGGCCGCCCCCCATTGGAGCCAGGCACCCATCGCAGACAGGAACCTCCTCCAGGAGCTGGAGGGGGAGGAGCAGCCTTAGACACCACGGAAGCACCCTACAGGTCTTCACAGGGAATCAGTGAGAAAAGGAAGGGCTCCAAAACACCAGCAGCACAGAAACCCAGCTAGGCTACTGGAGGACCAGCCTACCTGGGGGCTGACACTCAGAATCAGCCTGTGACAGCCACAGGCCCTGCCATTCCAAGACCACACAGCTAGACTGTAGACTGCAGAGACCTGACCAAGAAAAAGAGGTAGACCCAGGAAATGGATTGCTGCTAATCTCAAACACCTGAGTTATACCAAGAGCTACATGAACTATTAATCCCTAACATATCCTTCTCAAAAGTTACTTCCAAGCCTCACAATTAATGCATTTTAAGTAAATACTGTTTATACCACAGTGTATCCCAACTCACATATTTTCACTCCTCCCTATCTCAATCTACCTAACTACCCAAAGACTCTCCTCCTACTCTTGATTTAAAGTCCACTTACTGTCCTGATACAACTCATTCCCAGTCCTCAATCTAAGTATTCCTCCCCTCCCCAGCCACCTAAACCCCCTTTTTTTTTTAAATGTTTTTTCAGTTTTTGGTTTTTCTTTTTTTACTTTTCTGCTAAAAGCACACAGGTCCTGGCTCCATCTGGACCAATCAGGGATCATTAAGGGTAAACAGGGAGATAGATCCCGCAACTATATATATATATATAAGCATATACTGTTCACTACTACTTGAGGCTCTCTGATTCTCCTTCTCCTCATTTCTATCCCTGCTATCTTTGTTATTCTTCAGAACCCTTCAAAAATATCTATACTTTAGTCAACTTAATCATTTTTCCCCTCATACAATAGTCCTAATATACCTACGTCCCTACTAAGACTGGCTCAGTTGCACCTGAGGGGGTGATTAAAAGTGGGGGTTACCTTGGAGGGTATGGGTATATAGCTAGGTATATATGGGTATATAGCTAGGTTCTTAGGCAGTTGAAAGGGGGATTAAAGGAAAAAGATATCTCTGAAGGTGTGGTTATTTTGCCTGGACTGGTGGTTCTGTTTTAGGAGCAGCTCAAAAACAGTGTATGAGCAAGGATAGAAGGAGTGTCTTTTAATCAGCCAACTGGAAGGAGAGGAGCAACATACACAACCAATCCAAAATACAACCAGACAGCCTAAGTTAACGACATAAAGGCCACCCCAAGAGCAACAAATAGAGAAAATCTAGAAGGCTACAACACTGAACTCCACAAATCTCCTAACACAGAAGGGTACTCAACAAAGGCAGGAAAGCAAAGCAGATTAATACAAGAAAAAAAAACAAGAAACAACAGACACCCAAAATGGGGGAAAAAAGAATCAGTCCATCATCAAAAGGAAAGGAAGAATCCCCAGAAAGATCACTAAATAAAATGGAGGCAAACAAACTACCAGATATGGAATTCAAAAGAATGATGACAGAGTAGCTCAATGAGCTCATCCCGCTCAAAGAAAATTATAAACAACCCCAGGGGAACTACAAAGAACTCGATGGAAGTTACAAGGAACTTACTGAGAGCTACACCAGCATCAAAAAGTACTCAGAAACTATCAGTAAGAGCCAGAAGGAAATGAAGAATACAATTTCTGAATTGAAGAATACAGTAGAAGGAATCAACAGAAGGCTAGAGGAAGCAGAGGACCGTATCAGCGAGTTGGAGGACAATGTAAACAAATATTCCAAGAGAGTACAAGAGAATGAAAAAAGGCTGAACAAGAATGAAGAGGTGTTAAGAGAGCTACAGGACAACATGAAACATAAAAACATCCGTATCATAGGGATACCAAAAGGAGGAGAGAAACAAGGAATGGAAAACCTGTTCAAAAAAGTCATGATAGAAAATTTCCCTAACATGATGAGTGAAAATGTTACTCAAGTTCAGGAAGCACAGAGGTTCCAAATGAAGATCAACCCAAACAGACCAACTCCAAGGCACATCATAATTAAAATGGCAAATTTCAAAGACAAAGAGAGACTCCTAAAAGCATCAAAAGAGAAACAGCAAATAACATATAAGGGGGCTCCAATAAGGCTACCAAATGATTATTCAACAGAAACAACTCAAGCCAGAAGGGAATGGCAAAAAGCATTTCAAGTAATGGGAAACAAAGGCCTGCAACCGAGAATACTCTACCCAGCAAGGCTCTCATTCAAAATGGAAGGAGAAATAAGGAGTTTTCCAGACAAAAGAAGACTAAAAGGATACATCCCTACCAAACCAGCCTTGCAAGAAATGCTAAAGGGTCTGCTTTAAATATATATATATATATATATATATATATATATATATATATATATATATATATAGAATAAGAGAGAGCCAAAGAGGAACATAAGCACAAAGTGGGAAAATGGCAACAAATAAATATCAGTCAATAATAACCTTAAATGTAAATGGATTAAATGCACCAATCAAAAGACATAGGGTAGCTGAATGGATAAGACAACATGACCCACATATATGCTGTCTTCAAGAGACCCACCTCAGAACAAAAGATTGACACAGATTGAGAGGGAAGGGATGGAAAAATATGTTTCAAGCAAATGGACATGAATAAAAGGCTGGAGTAGCAATACTTATTTCAGACAAAATAGATTTTACAATGAAGGCCATAAAGAGATAAAGAAGGACATTTCATAATACTTAAGGGAACAATCCATCAAGAAGAAATAACTCTGGTAAACATATATGCACCCAACGTAGGAGCTCTGAAATATATAAAGAAAATCTTGGAGGACTTCAAGAAGGATACAGACAGCAACACACTAATAGTAGTGGATTTTGATATCCCACTATCAACAATGGACAGACCTTGCAAACAAAAAATCACCAAAAATGTTGTGGCATTGAACAATACTCTAGAGAAAATGGACCTAACTGATATATACAGAGCCTTTTACCCCAAAGAAACAAAATACACATTCCTTTCAAATGCACATGGAACATTCTCTAAGATAGACCACATGGTAGGTCACAAGACAAGCCACCACAAATACAGGAAAATTGAAATCATACCAAGCATCCTCTCAGATCACAATGGCTTGAAACTAGAAACCAATCTCAAGGGAAAAAAACAAAAATACTCTTAATTCATGGAGACTGAATAACATGCTTTTAAGTAATGAATGGGTTAACAATGAGATCAAAGATGAAATCAAAAAGCTCCTGGAAACAAATAACAATGAACAAACAACAGGCCAAAACCTATGGGACAGCAAAGGCAGTCCTCAGAGGAAAATTTATAGCAATATAGGCCTACCTAAAAAGGTCACAAGGCCCTGGCTGGTGGCACAGTGGATAAGGCGACAGCCTGCAAACCCAAAGGCCGCTGGTTTGATTCCCCAGTCAGGGCACATAACCAGGTTGCAAACCAGGTCTCCAGCCAGGTCCGTAGCTGGAAACAGGTGAATGGCAACCACATGCTGATTCTCTCTCCTTCTCCCTGGTTCTGTCCCTTCCCCTCTCTCTAAAAATAATAAATAAAAAATGTTAAAAAAACATTAAAAAAACATTAAAATAAAAAAAGGTCACAAGAAGCTTTTACAAATAACCTAACCATAAAGCTGCAAGAACTAGAGGAGCAACAACAAACAAAGCCCAGAGCAAGTAGAATGAAAGAAATCAAGGTCAGAGCAGAACTAAATAACTTAGAGACTCAAACTATGATTCGAAGAATCAACAAGTCCAGGAGCTGGTTCTTTGAAAAAATAAACAAAATTGACAAGCTTTTATCCAGACCCATCAAGAAAAAGAGAGAGGACCCAAATAAACAGAATCAGAAATGACAGATGCAAAATCACAACTGATACTTCAGAAATACAAAAGATTGTAAGAAATTATTACAAACAACTATAAGACAAGAAATATGACAACCTGGGTGAAATGGACACATTTCTGAAAATGTATAATCTACCAAAACTGAATCCAGAAGAAGCAGAAAGCCTGAATAGGCCAATAAGAACTGGTGAAATTGAAGAAGTAATCTAAAATCTCCCAAAGCACAAGAGCCCCATATCGGATGGCTACCCAGGTGAATTTTACCAAACATTTAAAGAAGAACTAACTTCTATCCTTCGCAATTTATACCAAAAAATACAGGAAGAGGGAAGACTCCCAAACTCTTTCTATGAGGCCAATATCATTCTAATCCCAAAACCAGGTCAAGACACAACTAAGATAGAAAACTATAGTCCAATATCTCTGATGAACATAGATGCTAAGATTCTCAACAAAATATTGGCCAACCAGATTCAGCAGTACATTACAAAGATCATACACCATGATCAAGTGGGTTTCATCCCAGGGATACAAGGATTTATTGATTCATAAATCAATAAATGTAATACACCACATCAACAAATTGAAAGACAAAACCTGTATGATCAAATCAATAGATGCTAGAAAAGCATTTGATAAAGTTCAGCAACGATTTATGATAAAAAACCCTCAGCAAAATGGGAATAAAGGCCACCATAAAGGCCATATATGAGAAACCTGAAGTCAACATCATACTTAATGGACAAAAACTAAAAGCTTTCTCCCTAAGATCAGGAACGAGACAAGGCTGTCCACTTTCTCCACTTCAGTTCAACATCATCTTGGAAGTTCTAGCCATAGCCATCAGAGAAGTAAAAGAAATCAAGGTATCCAAACTGGAAAGGAGAAAGTCAAATTGTCATCATTCGCAGATGATATGATAGTGTACATACAAAACCCGATAGGCTCCACCAAAGACTTACTTGACCTAATAAGCAAATTTAGCAAAATAGCTGGATATAAAGTCAATATCCAGAAATCAAAAAATTTCTGTATACCAATAATGAAACATCAGAAATAGAAGCGAGAAAACAAATCCCATTTACCATAGCAACAAGAAAAATAAAGTACCTAGAAATCAACATAACTAAGGAGATAAAAGACCTGTACTCAGAAAACTACAGAACAGTGAAGAAAGAAATTAAGCAAGATACAAATAAATGGAAGCATATGGATGAGAAGAATTAACATCATTAAAATTTCCATACTCAAAGCAATCTATAGATTCAATGCAATCCCAATTAAAATACCAATGACAGACTTCACAGAAATAGAAAAAATACTTCAAAAATGTATATGCATGGGGAGGGGGACAGAGGGGAGCAAAAAGGGGATGGATGTAATACAACAACAATAAAATTAAAAAAAAAATTTATATGCAGTCATAACGCCCACAAATAGCCACAACAATCTCGAGAAAGAAGAACAAGGTAGGAGGAATCACAATACTGGACATCAAACAATACTACAAGGCTACTGTCATCAAAACAGTCTGGTATTGGCATAAGAATAGACATAGAATAGACATATAGATCAATGGAACAGAATAGAGAGCCAAGAAATAAACCCAGGATTCTATTGCCAATTAATGTTTGACAAAGGGGGAAGGAACATCAAATGGAGTAAAAGCAGTCTCTTCAACAAGTGGTGTTGGAGAACTGAACAGCAACATGCAAAAAGATAAAACTAGACCACCAACTTACACCATACACCAGAATAAACTCAAGATGGATAAAGGATTTAAACATAAGCAGTGCCACCATAAATGTCCTGGAGAAAAATATAGGCAGTAAAATTTTTGATATCCTACACCAAAATATGTTTACTGATACTTCACCAAGGGCAAAGAAAATAATAGAACAAATCAACAAATGGGACTATATCAAACTGAAAAGTTTCTGTTCACCAAAAAAAAAGAAACACCAGCAAAATTCAAAGGGAACCAACTGTATGGGAAAGCATAATTGCCAATGATACATCAGACAGATGTCCAAAATATATAAAGAACTAATGCAACTCAACACCAGACAGACAGACAGTCCAACTAAAAAATGGGCAAAAGACCTGAACAGACAACTCACTGAGGAAGACATACAAAGGGCCCAGAGGCATATGAAAGAATGCTCAACATTGCTAGTCATCAGAGAGATGCAAATTAAAACCACAATAAGATACCACCTCACACCTGTCAAAATAGCAATCATCAACAAATCAACAAACAACAAGCGTTGGTGAGGATGTGGGGCAAGAGGGACCCTCGTGCACTCTTGGTGGGAATGCAGGCTGGTGCAGCCACTATCAAAACAGTATTGAGTTTCCTTAAAAAACTAAAAATGGAACTGCCTTTTGATCCAGCAATTCCACTACTAGGACTATACCCAAAGAATCCTGAAACACTAATTCAGAAGAACCTATGTACACCTATGTTCATAGCAGCACTATTTACAATAGCCAAATGCTGGAAACAGCCTAAGTGCCCATTAATGGATGATTGGATCAAAAAACTTTCATTTACACAATGGAATACTACACAGCAGAAAGAAAAAGGGAACTAACCTTTGCAACAACATGGATGGAACTAGGAAGTATTATGCTTAGTGAAATAAGCCAGTCAGTGAAAGACAAATACCATATGATCTCACCCATTACAGGACAATAATGAACAAAACAAACAACAAGCAAAACAGAACCAGATACATGAATACAGTGAATAGGCCTTCAGTCTTCAGGAGAAAGGAGGTTGGGGGAAGGGGGAAAGAAGAGGCAAAGAAGGGGAACAGTTTAGACAAGAACCTAGTATGGAAGAACCATGGACATGGACAACATGTGGGACTGACTTTGTGGGGTAATGGGTGGGTGGGGAAAAGAACAGAGGGGAGCAAAAAGGGGATGGATGTAAAGCAACAACAATAAAATTAAAATTAAAAAAAAAAGAAACCAAATTCAGTTTTTACTATGGGCTTTACTATGGGTTTTACTATGGGTTGTCTCTAGGGCAACTTTGAGTTCTGCAATACACCATTTCTGTGATATATTTCACAAAAATAGCATTCCAGAGTAAAATAATTATTAAAGAAGAAAAAAACTGCTTAATTTGCTACAACATACCTAAAATACTATCATTTAAAATGTAATAATTATATAAGCCATTGGCATATTTTAAAATTTTTGTATTAACTTCAAAATCCAGTACGCACTTTAAATATGTGTAAAAATATGTATGTGTGTAAATGTATTTGGTAATACTGTACCTGATGTTGCTTTAAAATGTAATTATTTAAACAAATGAATTAACATAAGCATTTTGAAATAATGAAAACTTTATTAATATGATTTGAGAGGCTGACAGAAGGCAGTAATTAAATGGTGAATTGTCTGGATATGGAAAAAATAAAATAAAGAAGTACACATTGGTGGTTACAGAATAGAAAGGGGAATGTTAAGAAGAATAAAGGATCTGGCTGGTGGCACAGTGGATAGGTGCCAGCCTGTGAACCCAGAGGTCGCTGGTTCGATTCCCAGCCAGGGCACATCAGGAGGTTGCAAGCCACATCTCCAGTCAAGTTTGTAGCTGGAGGCAGGTGAAGGTAACCATACATTGATGTCTCTCTCCCTCTCTGCCTCTCACCCTACCCCTCTCTCTAAAAACAATAAATAAAATCTTTAAAAATAAGTAAAATAAGTTTTTAAAATAAAGAAAATTGATATCTTTATAAAATTCAGTCTTTCCTATGAACATCATTTGTTTCTCCATTTACTAACATCTTGAAATACATTCCAAAAAGGTTTATAATACATAAGATTTGTATGTTTTTGTTAATTTGTTCCAAGGTGCCCTGTATTTTTAAAGAAATTTGTAACTTTTTTCAAAATTACATTTTCTACCCCTTTATTGCTGGTATATTGAAATTTAATTTTCTGCAATATATAATTGGAATGATTAATGTGACATTTAGCTCTCTTGCTAAAACCTGATCCATTTTAACAGTCAAATTTTTAAATTTTTCTACGTAAATAATATTTCTGTAAATAATGACAGTTTACTTCTTTTATTCAACTTTTTATTCATGAGTGTTAGCATGTAATTGGATTTATTTTGAAGGCTAGGAATGCCTGCATGATGTTAAATAAATGTTATGATACCAGGTCTCCTTGCCTTATTCCTAATTGTAAATGCAAGGCTTTTAACAGTTCACCACTGAATATGATTCTTGCTATATATTTTACACAGATATGTTATATCAGGTTAAATTCTTTTCAGTCCTAGTTTAAGAAGAGATTGATCAGAAATGATTAAGTTTTATAGAATGTTTTTTCAGCATCTTTCTGAATTATCATATACTTTTTCTCCTTCAATCTGCTAAAATGGTGAGTCTACATTAACATTTTTTTCTAATGTTGAACCAAACTTGCTTCCCTGGATTAAACCCAATTTAATCACAATATAGTTGTTTTATACAATGCTGGACTTCATTTCCTAATATTTGCTTAAGATTTTTTACATATTAACTAGGGAGATTAATCTGTAATTTTCCCTTTTCATTCTATGCTTCTAATGTTTTACTAGTCTCATAAACTAAATTGGGAGTATTATATATATTTTTTGCAGATACCTAGAATGTAGGTTAGACCCTTGGTCAGGGCACACTGAGAAGCAACCAAATCGGCCTGCAAACCCAAAGGTCGCTGGTTCAATTCCCAGCCAGGTCACATAACCAGGTTGCAAGCCAGGTCTCCAGCCAAGTTCTTATCTGGAGGCAGGTGAAATGCAACCATACATTGATGTCTCTCTCCCTCTCTCCTTTCCCCCATCTCTAAAAATAATAAAATCTTCTTTTAAAAAAAGCAGCAACCAATCAGTGTTTCTCACATCAGTGTTTCTCTGACATCAACCTCTCTCTCCCTCCCCTCCCTCTCCCTTTTCCTCTCTCTCTAAAATCAATAAATATGTATTTTAAAGAAAGAAAAAGAAACAGAAGAAGTTGAAGATGAGTAAACAGATTTATCATCTAAGTTAGAAAACCTGAAAACATCAAAATTTGTGAGGAAAGTACCACTTTACTTATGGTCAAATCTGGGCTTAGATGGTGAATGAGTATGGCTGTTTTTGAGAAAAGGGACAGATAAGAAGAAATCCAGCTCTAGGATTCATTTAGATTCTCCACACAACCCCCAGCTACCTCAGTTACAGCTTCCATTTCCAGTCTCTACCTGGGACTACAAAGAAACCAAAGTGGAAAGAGGGAGAAGGTTACAGAGATGAGATGTGCCTCAGGCACATTCTTAAGAAAGGTAAATTTAGGGCTATTTTGGGGTGAAAGTAGTAAACAGTAGTAATTATATTGTGACTTATAAATAAAACATCCCACATAAATATTTCATTCATGAAAAAATATATCAGCCATAGTTTTAATGTCCATTTTACTATCAAAAGTTAAAAAGATAAGCATAATCTTTTCGTTAACTTTTTTAACATGCCCAAATCTCTTGCACTTTTATGTGCCCTATAGTTGCAAGCCTTATCAGAATCCAGGGTTAACTGGATTACATCACAAAAAGATTAGAAAATCCTCAATTTCCATTATCCTTTGTTCATACTTTCCCATGGTACTTCCTGTGCTGACATTTTCCATCTCTCCCACTGGAACATGAGTGAGCTCCTCCACAGTAAGTGTACATCATACTCATCCTTTTTCCCTGGAGTACAGCCCAGTACTGTTACAGACATGCATAATAAATCTTCCCAAAGGCCAGATATAACATATTTTATAAAGCATATTTCTTCAAGAAGCATAATAGAAGTTGTACACAGTATTTTCATAAGAGTAGTTTCATAAACTTAAAAACTTGGACATATCTTCACATCTAAAATATGATTTTCAATTCTTATTTAGCTACTCTGAAAATGTTGACCACTTTCCCCTGTAACTTCCTCTTGGTTTCCAGGGTGCAGCTTTTTTCTTATCTTCTTTCTACTTCTCAGGTCCCCTCTTCTCACTCTTTATATGACCACCTTATATTTTTTCCAAATTCTAGCTTCAGCCATGGACCTGACTCCCTTAAACATTTGTTTGAATTACATTATCTAAATCAGAATTTCTCAGCCTCAATACAATTGATATTTTGGACCAGAAAATAATTTGTTGTGGAAGGATGTCTTGTGCATTGCAGGATATTTAGCAGCATCCCTGGTGTTTACCCACTAAATCCCCCAGTTGAGAAAATCAAAAATGCCCCTAGTCATTACCAAATGTCTGCTCAGGGGCATTATCACTCCTAGTTTAGAATCACTGATGTAAACTTACAACTTTACGATCATCTATACATATACTGCTAACACTCGGATCTGTATCTTTAGTCCATAGCTCACTCCTTGAACTCTCAGCACATTCCAATCAATCGTTGACTAACAGTCTTCGGACATCAAATAAACCTTAACTCATCACTATTTTTCTTAAATTTATTCCTTTTTCCTACCTGCTTCATCTTGATGAATGACACAACTATCTCCAGTCACTCAATCCAGAAATCCAGAAGCTATCCTAAAGACCTCTTACTCATTAATATTCAATGAATTGCTAAACTCCATTCATTCAATATCTTTAACACCTCTCAATTAGACCTTACTCTTCATTTCTAACTGCCACAGACTTAAATCAGGCCTTATCACATCTCACCTGGACCGCTTGATAGCATCCTAATGACCTAATTCCCCACCTGGTTCGATTATCTTTCCTCCACAATGTTGCCAAAGTGATCTTCCAAGGATGCAAAAGCGACAGTGTCACCCCCTTTCCTAAAATCCATGGTAGCTTCTTGTAGCCTTTGAATTATACTCAGCTCCTCAAACAAGAACAAGATAACATTTATGACAGGACCCTCACCTACCTTTCTGGCCCTAGTTTTACTCTTGTAACTAACCCACAGAGACCCTTCACTCTGCCATGCCAAACAACTTGCATTCTGCAAGCTTTCAACACGAGCAAGTCCCTCTGAGTGGACTGTCCTCTTCACTTTCAATCCCCTTCATACAACAAACTGCTGACTCCTCCATTTTTGAAAACTTGGCTGAAAATTCACCTCCTCCAAGAAGCATTCTCTAAACTCCCAGTTTGATTTATTGGCATGATCTCAGGGTTTACAAAGAGCCATACTTAAATTCCATTACAGCATTTACTTGTGCTTATAATCATCAGCTAGTGTGTCTTGCTGTAAACTCCTGAGATTAGCAATCAAATCTTGAGTCTGTTAAAATTCAGTATGAAGCCTTGAGTGAATCTCTTCCTGTGGACAATGTGGGCTTCAATGTCAAGAATGTGTTTATCAAAGACATCCATCCTGCCCTGACCAGTGTGGCTCAATTGGCTTGGCTTCATCCCACAAAGTGAAAGGTCACTGGTTCAATTCCTGGTCAGGGCAAATGCCTGAGTTGCAGTTTGTTTCCCAGTTGGGGCAAATATAGGAGGCAATCGATCAATGTTCCTCACCCTCTTTTTCTCTCTCCCTTACCCTCTCTCTTAAAAAAAAAAAGGTTCATCTGGGCAATGTGGCTGGTGCCAGCAAAAATGGCCCACCAATGGAAATAGCTGGCTTCGTAACTCAGGCTATCATCCTGAACCATCCAGGCCAAATCAGTGCTGGAAACATACCTGTGCTGGATTGTCACACAGCTCATACTGCTAGAAAATTTGCTGAGATGAGGGAAAAGATTTATTGTCATTCTGGAAAAAAGCTGCAAGATGGCCCAAAGTTTCTGAAATCTGGTGGTGCTTCCATTGTTGATACAGTTTATGGTAAGCCTATGTATGTTCAGAGCTCCTCTGACTGTCCTCTGGGCTGTTCCACAATTGCTGACATGAGAAAGACAGTTGCTCTGATGTTATCAATGAAGTGGACAAGAAGGCAGCTTGAGCTGGCAAAGTCCCCAAGTTTGCCCCCAGAAAGCTCAGAAGGCTAATTAAGTATCATCCTCAGTCTTGATCAGGTGGAAAAACAGTCTCAGAAATGTTTGTCTCAATTGGCCAGTTAAGTTTAATAGTAAAACACATCCTACTGATTACAATGCATTAGAAAACCTTCAGAAGGAAAGGATGTTTTGTGGACCATTTGAATTTTTTGTGTGTCCATTTTTAAGTTATTTTTTTTAAATACCTGTTAATGGAAACAACTTGACCAAAAATGTCACAAAATTTTGAGACCCATTAAAACAAAGTTTACTTGACCTAACACCCAAGAACCAAGTATTTCGCATGTCTACTAACTATATAAAAGATACTCAATGTTTGCTAAGTAAAATGGAAATAATATCTCCAACATTTCACTTTTGATACAACTACAAATTTTACAGTAAGGTTTAAAAAGACATTGTTGGTCCTGGCTGGTGGCACAATGAATAAAGTGCTTGGCCTGCAAACCCAAAGGTTGCTGGTTCGATTCCCCAGACAGGGCAGGTAACCAGGTCTCCAGCCAGGTCTCCAGCCAGGTCCGTGGCTGGAGGCAGGTAAAAGCAACCATACACTGATGTCTCTCTCCCTCTCTGTCTCTCTTCCTTCCCCTCTCTCCAGAAATAATAAACATAACCTTTAAAAATAAATAAATAAAAATAAATAAAATGACATTGTTTAAGAGTAACCATTTTTATGTTAAGCCTATGCTAGCTAGTTAAGTTGCTAGTAAGAAAAATTTAAAAGATGCTTTATCTGAATGTATATGTGTCCTTTTTTCAGTCATAGAATCTGTGACATTTATTTTTAAGCCCTAAATGTTCTTTCAATGACAACAATGCCTATTAATATATCCAAACAGAGCCATCTAAATTCCTCCTGATAACTAAGATATATCTCAATTTTTATTACTATTCTTGCCCAAATCTGACAATAAGGACATTCTTGCTTATTGTGAGGCTTTCGGATCAAGTGTTCAATATGCAGTATCAAATTGTGCAGTTACTTGTTTGAAATAAGAAAATAGCTTACAGATGGATGTCTTTATCTCATGTAACTATCAGTTATAACTTAGACCTTATATATTAGCCTCCCAATCCCCACAATACTATACTATATTTAAAACTGGCTGGCATTGCCGGTCCCCCATAAACCCTAATCACAAACAAGCCATATTTTTAGACCTAGACTTTGATACTCAGCTTCCATCTTCATGTATCAGAAGCCCCACACCCCTCTCTTAGCCTCACTCATCTCTCATATCAACCACCACTGTGGTAAACCAGCTCCATAGAAGCTCCAACCAATGTCACAGAGGAGCTACCTGACCATATTTCACTTCAGGCCTATACACTGGACTCCTTGCCTCCCACCCCAAAAGTTCCATGTTGACACCGAAGTAGGGACATCACCAGACACCACAGGAGTCTGCCAGGAATCGCTCATACAGAACTTAGAGTTAATACCTCCTGAGATAAGACTTTGATCAATGGAAGGTGAATACCATTAGATAAACCCTTCTCCTTTTCTCCTAGAATGTCCTGAGACGGAGTTTGTATAATGCCATACAGTCAAGCAACCTGTCACATTTAGCACAGCTTGACAATACATTTTCATGTTGGCTCTCCCTCCTTTTCTCCTTCCTCAGCCCAGTTTTGCACTCCCTAATACATTCATTAATAGCGCACAGGGCTCTGCTTTCTCACTAACCCAGTTCAAGACATTCCACCAGTTCCAGAAAGGTATGTGGTTTGTTATACTGCAAGGGAAATCCCAAAGCCCATTGAATGCAAGCTGCTGTTTCCGCTTTCTTTTCCTTAACTGAAAGACCTCAGAGATAACAGAATAAAATCAAAACCTTACTGTCACTGCTTCGTCACTCACCACTTCTCCTAACCCATTACAAATACCAATTCCCAGAATAAATAGTTTCAAATGAGATCTTCCTATTTTTGTCCATGCACTATTTTGGCTTGGTGATGGGAATGCTCTGAGGAAAGAATGATGGATATGCTGAGCTACTGGTCCTTCTCTTTCCAGGTTGTTCATAGTCCCAAAGCTGTCTTTTCACCATGACTCAAATTTAGGCCCCACAAGCTCTGCCTGTTATAAGTAACCACAGCAATGCTCAACATTTCAAAGCTCTGATATGAGGCAAGACTGGCACTGCCTGTCATACTGAAGTGTCAACAACCATTTCACTTTATATAACATAATTCTCAAAAGTCAAATTACTTATTGTATAGGTTCTTTCTTTTTTCCTAAACATGGAAAAAACTTTAAAAATGAAGAAAAAAGTATAAGACAGCCACTCAGATATGTCACTAAGATTAACCGCTAAGATAGTGTTTTAAAGCTATCATTATTATTCATAATATATTTATTTGCAAATTAAATTACTCATATAACCAAAGCAGAAAATTAACTATGCAGATAATGTACAAGAAAGTTGGCAAGAAACTTACTCATTTCTTCAACTAAGACTGATTATACATCTGCTACATACCAAGCATTAGAAAAACAAACCAAATAAGAGCCCCTGCTCTGTGGATATTGTATTGTCTAACAGAGGAGAGAGAAAAATTCAGCAAACAACTCAAAACTCTGTTCTTATCATTGCAATATGGAGACTGCAAAATTAAAATTAAATTGAGATCTGATAAGTAGAAATTAGTTGTGGGGAAAGGTAGAGGACAGTAGAGGGAGAAGCCATTTCAAGCAGAGAGAATAAAATATGTGAAGGTCCTGAGATAGCACAGAGCTTGGAATTTTTGAGAAAGAGAGGTCTCTGTAACTTGTGTTCACTGAGTAAGAGGCAAATTTGTTGGAATTTAGGCTGTAGAAGTAGATAGAAGGAGAAGACCAGGTCGATCATATAGAGCTTTATAACATTGTTAATGTTACAAATTATAATACTAGTAATGATAACGTTAAGAATTTTTAAAATAATAAGTTATATCACTTTTCATGATATGAAAATATAATTTTAGGATATAACTCACAAAAATGTATAGGCCAGTTAAGTTTCCAAACTGAGAAGGTTTATAGCTAAGTTTACTAAGTCTCCCAATGAAACACCACTATTCTATTTTTTCCATTTTGTAATAATTTCTCTCTCTTTTTTTAAGATTTTATTTATTATTTTTAGAAAGAGGGGAAGGGAGAACAGCAGAGAGGGAGAGAGACATCAATGTATGGTTGCTTTTCACCTACCTCCAGCTACAGACCTGGATGGAGACCTGGCTTGCAACCAGATTGTGTGCCCTGGCTGGGAATCGAACCAGCGACCTTTGAGTTTGTAGGCCAGCACCTTATTCACTGTGCCACCAGCCAGGGCCTGATTTCTCTTTTAAAGAACAGATTAACTCACTGGGTCAATACTATACACCTATAAATAATATTGAAGAAACCCTATAGTGTTATATCTGGTACTGGTAATATTACCAGAGCAAATTTATCCAATCCTTTTTTTTCCATTGTGGTAAAATATACAAACATAAAATTTATCATCTTAACCATTTTTAAGTGTATAGTTCAGTGGTATTACGTGCATTCATAATGGTATCCCACCACCACCACCATCTACCCCTACAACTTTTCATTTTGTAAAAATGAAACTCCACACCTATTAAACAATAACTCCCCATTTCTCCCTCCCCTACCCCAGATCCTGGAAAGCACCATTCTATATATAAGCACCATTCTATATATATTCTCATATAAGAAGAATCATAAGTATTTCTTTTTGTGACTAGTTTATTTCACTTAGCATCAATGTCCTCTTGGTTCATCCATGTTGCAGGGTATGTCGGAATTTTCTTTCAAGGTTGAATAATGTTACATTGTATATAGTATATATAACACATTTATTTGTCTATTTATCCACTGATGGACAGCTGGGTAGCTTCCACAGTGCAGCTACAGTGAATTATGCTGCTATGAACATTGGTATCCAAAATCTGTCCAGTTTTGATGAACATTTCATTTCAATCCATTACTCTGTATGAATGCATACCACAAAATCTGGAGCATAAGTCCAGAAGAAAATGAAAAAGATGCCTTATTTCATTGGGATTTTTTTCTGGAGGGTGGGGGTAGGGGTGGGGGAGGTAGTATGTCTAATTTTTCCTCTCTCTACTTAGCCTGACAAAGTCTAGATCATAATTTGTCATGCTTCTTAGTATATGTAGTATTGATATTAATGGCCTCTTTCTTTTTCCCATAGAATTTCCAATTCATGAATGAATATTCCCCACATCTTCCACTTTCAAAATGCATTTGACATGCTGCTGTCACCAAACTACTTCCTTTTTTAAATGTTTTACTTTCTGTTAACCTTTTTAAAAGTAGCAGAGCCCTGGCTGGTAGCACAGTGGATAAGGCACCGGCCTGCACGGAACCCAATGGTTGCTGGTTCGACTCCCGGCCAGGGCACATAACCAGATTGCAAGCCAGGTCTCCAGCCAGGTCCGTAGCTGGAGGCAGGTGAAGGGCAACCATATTTTGATGTCTCTCTCCCTCTCTCCTTTCCCCTCTCTTTGAAAATAATAAATATTAAAAAAAAAAAGTAGCAGATGTTTTGTTAAAATACCCCCAAAAGACTTGTAATGTATTAAAGTAACTATGAATCAACAATGAGGTCTATTTTAAAAAGCAAAAATTTTGCAGGGCACTTAAATAAAAACAGCATTACAAATAAAATTGCAAGCTAATCCTCCTACTACCTAACAATAGTAAATTCTTTTCTTTTTCTCATCTGAGAGAAAAGTGGAAATATGCTGATTATTTTGAGAAACCTTAAAAATCACCCAAAGGTTAAGAAATAAGGGATGTACTTTTTTTTTTTAAAAACCAGGGACTAGACTGGAAAAGAGAAATTTTAAATACAAATAGCCTTAAAGGATATGGCCCCATTACAAATGTACTTTACTACTTATCTAACATCTTAAGGATAGCCCTCTGATATAAATCAAAATCTGAAAGAGATATAGGAGAACACCAGTCTTGTCTTGTGGCAGATATTAATCATAAACACAAAGATGTATGGCCTCATGTACATATACACAGTTACATCTGGCCAACATTGTTTGATGCCATCCTGTGAAAGAAAACCAAAATTAAAAGACAGTAGCTACTAGAATACATTTAGTTGTTCTTTGATTAAATAAGGCATTTTTCAATGCTTTCACTTGCTGCAACACCTGGCTACAGTAGTTTGCAGCAGAGCAAGTAAAACTCCAAAAAGCCACTGCCTATACTTCAGCTCAGGATTTGTCAAAGGAGAAGGGTTTTTACCACACTAACAGATACTTAGTTCAGGTCTATTTACTGACCTATGCAAGAAACAATGAGCCAAGTAGAGAGATGGATGGACTTTTGTTTTGATAAACTAGGGTGTTAGGAGTCTTCATAGAACATCGACCTCATCTCTGAGGTATTTCAGAGGTAAAAGCACCTAAAGCCAGAGCAAAACAAAATAACTCTTTAATATTCCTTCACCTTGTCTTAATATTCTAGGTATAAGAGGTTATGAAAATAATTCAGAAAAGAAAGAGAAAAAAAAAGGCATTCCTGTAACACAGGTTATGGAATACACCCCAGAACCTTTGCCAAAGATAATCAGAGGAAGTGTGGCATCAGATGAAACCCAAAGGTTCACAAGACAATGACCAGAAGAAGCAAATTATAAATGAGAAGCTTTGGGGGTTGCACTGCATTAGAATTTAATCATCCATCTTAACAACTTTAGTAGCACCCCTAATTCTAATCCCTGAAAGAAAATAGCAAGATGACTTCAGAGATAACTAGCGTTCACTCTCATTCTTTACACATTTAAATTACCTTTAAGAAATCTTCGTTGCTCACTGTAGTTCTTACTGGAGATGAGTGCTGCTATCAAAGGTCATTTGCCCAAGCTGATTTTCCACAATTTCTCTTTCTCATAAACCCACACGTAATTCCTAAACTTGAAAAATCCTTGATACCTAAAGACAGCTATAGTAGGATACTATCATAAGTGCAAAATTTCTATCCCCCAACAACAGAAAAAACAAGTGGATCCAATTCAGAAAAAGTCTCACATTTAATGATTAATAAGCACTATGCCATTCTCAATAAAATGACTTGACATTTCAATTTTAGTAACCTCCCTCCACAGGCCTTAACATTTTCCCACTCTATTAGCTAAGTACATTAAAAGACATTCTTTAGTAAAATTAAGTAGTAATGAATTCACAAGTAATTCTGAAGGTTTATCATCACAAAACTGTGAAAGAAAGCAGATTATTTTTACCAATAAGAGTCATTTAGGAAAGCTTAGTGAAAATCCCTAACATGGTCACAAAAAAAAGACTATTTACATTAGTGAAATGCTGCAACCTCCATGTGCAATTACCGCTTATTCACTTGCAATTTTGATTGAAAAACCTTTCCACTCAATACTTTCTAGGACTATTATTTGGCTATACTATAATATGAAATTTGAGCATCATGTTATTTAGAAAGTTAAAAAAGACAAATAACTGGTATTAGTTCTTTCTTTCTTAAAAAAGGTATACTCAGGTTTATATGATAGTTTCCCCAACTGTACATGAATTTTATTCTAACCTTCATTAGTTCCCCAAAGCAACTGATCATTCACAGTCGTTACAATGTCAACCTTTTAAGGTTTTTGCATAATACTCTTTTTTCAAACTGGCTACACTTTCCATTACCACAATTTTGCATAAAAACATATACACATCACTACTGTCATTTTAAGCTGAAAGGTCCTCAGCCTAAAAATTCCAAAACTATTATAAAATTAAATTTCTCTCCAATTACTGAATTCAGTTGTTTAGAATCAAATATTAAATTTTTCTTGGTTATCAATGCTAAAATCTCATGGAACTTCAAAAAATGTGGTTTTGCTACAATCTTCCTCCCTCAAAAAAAAAAAAAAAGTGAATAAATTTCTAGCCTGCACACCCTAATATGAAATTTTAAAATACACAAACTGACAAAAACTACATTACCATATTGTTTAAGCAATGAAAAAGGGACAGTCCTGAAGTCCTACAGCCCCTAAGATTGTCTAGCTAAATCCAACAGAGGGGCATATACAAAGCTGAGATTCCAATCACTGGTCTATCTTCCCAAAATCTAAAACACTGAAAACAAATCTTTCATTGTTTTTCTTTATTGTTAATTAGATATTTTCATATCACATTGTACGTTCTGTAATAGAGGGTAAAAAAAATTAACATAATAAAATGTAGAAATGTCAAAATGATGCCAATTTGTGTAATGGTTGCCGGTTTATCTAAGATTTCAAAAAAATAAGTTATAAGTTGGGCTTTTAAGAATCCACATTCTTTTAAGTGAATGCCTTAATTGTCAACACACAAAGTATTCTTTTCAAGCTTTCCAGGATTTCCAGAAGCTCATTTTTACCAGAAAGCTTATGTAATGGCAGCCAATTTGCAAACATCAAATTTAAGATTACAGCTTCAGTAAAACAAAAAGAAAGAAATTAAAGTTCACTTCAAGCATTTACATTGGCACAGATTGAACAGACTACTTAAGAAAAGACTGTCACCAAGGGCTCCATTGGCCATCACTCATGGACTGTATGCACCAGTTTTCACATTAGTTTAATCAAGAAACAGACATAATAAGTCTATCACTTAAAGCATGCAAAACCATTACTCCTTTTTTGTGAAAGTTTGACACCTTGGCTCATCTCACAAATGTGCAAACTAAGTATGAATTTCACTAAAAAGACTAAGAAGAAACTAGAATAACTTACCTTTTAGGTTTATATTTTCATGAAACAAGGAAATATCTAACTGGTAGCTTACAATATAAAACTGCTAAGGTCAATTTTATCATCACTAGATCATCAAGTTCCCTTCAAAACATTAAGAAGAATCCTTATTGTCTTATAAATAATTATTCAGAATTAAACATTGTAACTGACTCCAACAACTACAAGGCACTTAAATAGCAGGCAATCTCTATAACTTTTATGACAACAACAACAAAAAATACTTTTATGATGTGTATAGACAATCCAATAAATACTCTTCACTAAATACAGTAATTTTGTTCTAGATTCACAGAAAATAAAATCCCAATAACAAAAAGGATTTATTCAATTTTATACTCATTATATTTAGAAATAAATCTTAATGAACTAATTTCACTTAAAACCATTTTTCAAAAACAGGTTACTACTTGTTCCAGTGCTTTATATTTAACAACTTTATGAGAAAACATAATAATAGAAATAGTAAATACTAAAAAATTTATTCAAAAAAATTCCCCTGTCCTATTGATGGCACTGAAGGCTGGAGAAAAAACTAATGTTCTGGGGTTTTGTTCAGTTTGTTTGTTTGTTTAAACACTTTAAGACAAATATAACAAAAATCTGATTGTAGAAAACAATTTTCATCTCTTCTAACATAATTACATATTTTCTTCCAAATATTCTCATATATCCACACATTTAATATAAAGAGACAACAATGATAAGCTAACTTTTTATTGTGTACTATGTGCGGGTACTGTACATTACTCTTACAGCAATTATGTAATTGAGTGATTATTTGCAGCAATTGTTAACATATTTTACTCACAGTGGGGGGCGGTGTCTTGAGGCACACTCAAGATTTAAAGAAGTTAAAGATTCACTCAAACCCAAATAAATAGTCAGTGACAGAGTCAGAATTCAAATCCAGGCAGTCCAGCTCTGTATCTGATTTTAGAAATATTATATTAAACTGAATAGACATGGTACATAATAAAATGTCTTACTTTTATTTAGTACCAGCAGGTACTAAATACTAAGTAAAAGTGCAACCAATATCATACTATTTATCTCTTTTTACTTACTCTGTGATAATTCTGGATTTCCTTTCAGATTCATCATCTTTGGAATTGATGGGCCATACACGTCTACATCTAACAAACCAATCGCCTTTGACTGTTAAGAGATCAGAATTTATTTTGATTATTTACCTTCATCTAAGATAAAGCACATAACAACAGTAAGTATAACTACAAAAAAGACAATTTTCAAAACATTTCAAATTCCTTAACTTTCAAAGCAACAGTGAGGTAACATAATAAACTGCTTAGGGTAAATAATCGTTGGTTTACTAGAAAACTAACCAAGAAATCCACTGCATACACATTGTGTTTCAGATATGCCATACAGTCTCAAACAAACGAAAACTTTTTGATCTAAAGCCTGGCTGGTGGCACAGTGGATAAGGCGCTGGCCTGCGAACCCAAAGGTTGCTGGTTCAAATTCCAGTCAGGGCATATAACCAGGTTGTAAGCCAGGTATCCAGCCAGATCCGTAGCTGGAGGCAGGTGAAAGGCAACCATACACTGATGTCTCTCTCCCTTCCCCTCTCTCTAATAATGAATAAAATCTTAAAAAAAACCAACTTTTTGATCTAAGAACTAACAAATTACATGCATACAATGTTAAAATAATAATTTCAATGACCAACAATACCTCCAGGAAGATGTAGCATTAACTTTTGGAAAGGCCATCCAATGTGACAAAGAGTGCAAAAAAAAAATTTTTTTTAATCGATAATAAGATCATAATTAAAGCAAGTGAGAAATTCTGATGCAGATCTGATATAGAAACACTAAGGACAGTGACAGAAATAATAGAGACAACCTCCTCCCAGCAAGTCACAGTTAAGTACCCAAGGCCTTCTGGAGATTCATAAACAACTAAACCTGTTTTCTCTGATGACCCATCCAGCTCTCCATGGGCAGAATATTCTGACTATCCTCTTCCCTGGCTGCCAATAAATCACACTCTTAGCCAAAAAAAGGAAAACAAAATTCACTATTCCCAAATATGTCATTTTTTCTTCTCCCCCTCCTCTTTCTCCTTTGATAAATTAATCTATTATTGGTTTTTCTCATATACAAGCAAACAGCATGCTAATCTTAACTACATACCTTTGAGTTAATGTTTCACCAAGACTTACACTCTCCCTTCTCTCCCTGTATGCTGGCAAGAGATGAATCATTTAACCTCTCAAAAATATATATTTTTAAACTAAACAATCCTCATCTTCTATGTTATTTACCTATTTCCAGAGACAAAATTACTTTTAAACCTTGCTGTGTAGTTCCTATTAATACACAAAATAATGTACATTCAACATTTACGTCCCTAACTTTACACTGACTCAAATGCAGTTCTAAGAAAACCACTTAATGTTTGTGTGACTCAAAGACAGTAAAAAACTAGGGACAGCCCTGACAGGTGGCTCAGTGGGTAAGGCACCAGCCTGTGAACCCAAAGGTCGCTGGTTCAATTCCCAGTCAGGGCACATAACCAGGTTGTAAGCCAGGTCTCCAACCACATCCTAAACTGGAGGAAGGTGAAAGGCAACCATCCATGGATGTTTCTCTCCCTTTCTTCCCCCCTCCCTGCCCTTCTATCTGAAAATAATAAAACCTTAAAAAACAAACAAACAAACAAACAAAAAAAACTAGGGATTATCTACCTCTACCAAAACTCAGCTCACTGTAAATAAATGAGAAAACAGGAAAGACACTTGCCTTTAAGAAAATTGGTAGTATTTAAGATTTAGGTTTAATGAATTTAAGTATCAGGGTTTAAAAGGCAGGAACATTCTATGAGAAAGTCTGACTCACTTTAACTCCTTTTGAATCCACAAGCAAAAGAATGTAGTTGAATTGAAACAGAAAAGATATGGAAGAGAGATTAAATTCTAGAATGATAGTTATAGCATCCCAGAATTTCACCTCTTCTCCGTATCTTTTCTCCTGACACCTACAAAAACTAAAAGCTAGCCCTAACTGATGTGGCTCAGTGGATTGGCACCAGCCTGCAAACCCAAATGTTATTGGTTCAATTCCCAGTCAGGGCACATAACCAGTTTGCAAGCCAGGTCTGTAGCTGGAGGCAAATGAAAGTCAACCATACACTGATGCTTCTCTCCCTTTCTTTCTCCTTCCCTGCCCTTCTCTCCAAACGTAATGAATAAAATCTTAAAAAACAAAACAAAAAACTAGTATCTATCACAAAATAATGTTAATAAAAACAAAAATTATTCTATGATTCTTTTTCCTTGCTCTCATATTATTTCTAATTTTATTAACTAGAAAGGGTTAGGTCCCATATTTCAAGTTGATCTTCTAAAAATATTTGTTAAGTAACAGCTTTTTTAAGTTTATGTTTTCATGAAACAAGAAAACAATTAAGACCTGCTTGCAATGTAAGACTAGTAGACTCAATTTTATCATCACTAGATCTTCAAGTTTCCTTCAAAATGTTAGGAGACATATCTTGTTTCTAGAAGAAAACTAAAAGTGAACCCTTAGGCAGAACTAAACATCTACCCTAAAATTTACTGTAGTAGAAGTAAATTTTACATGTATCTAGATGGTTGCTGATATACATTATCACATAAGAATAAAAAAGGTGGGAGGGAGAATACGAGGTTTTAGAGTTCCTTTCCTTAGTAGAGAATGGAACTAAGAATAAGGGATAGTCTTTTGGGTTAGGGTCTCTGCATATTCTCCGTAGAGTGGTTGCCAGCTGACCTAAATTGACAATGCTTACATATGTCTATAAGGATAGAGAGGAGAGGAGGGTATGAAGACCGAAAGAAAGTTAAGAGAAAAGGAGAGAGGCAGGGAAGAAGGAAGGAATAAAAGAATGGAGGGAAGTTAATCAGCAATATTATATTAAGAACCTGGGTAAACTAGGCCATCAGCCAGCTCTGTGGACAAATCAGAATCTTTAAAAACATGCCATCCTAAATCACCCAAATAAACACCTAATAAACTTCCTCTGATTACATCTCCCCACTGCTCGAATTCCCTCTGGGTACCAGACACTCCACTAAGCACTCCATTTACATTTCTCATTGACTCCTCATAGTTGGTGTTATATCTACTTATGGACAAGACAGCTGGACACCAACAACTCAGAGTGACCTTTATTAAAAATATTCTTTCTTAGAAATTAAACACAAAAATACCACCAGGATCTGACTACAAAAGACTTAGATATAGAGCAGGAGTCAGCACACTTTTCCCCAAAGAGCTAAATAACAGTAAATATCTTAGGCTTTCAGGATCATTTCATCTGCAACTATTCAACACTATCATTACTGCACCACAACAGCTGTAACAGCCACAGACAATATGTAAATGAACAAATATGGCTATGTTCCAATAAAAATTTACCAAACAGGCCAGATTTGGTCCATTAAGTATGGTGCTGACCCTGATTTAGAGAATAAATTTTTTCATGACAAAGTTATTCAATCACCCAACAATGTAATTTTGGTAGAGCCGAGAGTAGGCAGGACATAGACACCTCTTGTGTCAGAGAAGCTATCTCAATAAAAATTTACCTTCTCATCCTTAATTGGCTAGTTTTTAAAAACAATAAAGAGTACACTTTTCATGCTGTCTCACTGGAAGTAAGTTAGCCTGTCTTGCTTAGATTTATTCAATCATGAATAAATTGTGTCCATTAAAGAGACATACCAAAGCCTACACTAATTAACACATAGGTACTTTTAATTGGCATAGATACTGAAGTGGTACAATTACCACATCTACAAAAATGAGCTTATACATGTTTTCAAGTCTAGAATTCAATAATGTTCAAAAGAGGCCCTGGCTGGTGGCACAGTGCATAATGCGCCAGCCTGAGAACCCAAAGGTCGCTGGTTTGATTCCCAGTCAGGGCACATAACCAGGTTGCAAGCCAGGTCTCCAGCCAGGTCCATAGCTGGAGGCAGGTGAAGGACAATCATACATTGATGTCTCTTTCCCTCTCTACCTCTCTCCCTTTCCCCTCTTCATAAATAATTAATTAATTAATTAATTAATGTTCAAAAGATACCAAATAAACAAAGTTCATTTGTTACTCATAATTTACTCCATTATTTTATTTTTCCCCCATTACTTTAAATAGACTCCTATTTTAAGTGTATAGGTCTTTCAATTTAAATTTTTAAATAGTTTATACTGTAGTAAAAATAAATAATCAAGGTGGAGGCTATAAATAAGTACATGTAACTGGGTGTCAAACCAGCCAAGTTTTATGAATCCTTTGCATTCACTCCTCCTAAAATGATTATATTTAATAAAGAAAGCTCCAATTAGGATTGTCCTTATCTTTAATTTCAGCCAGGCTCAAAAAAATAATCACTACAAAAGCTTTACCAAATACACAACAGGTAAAGAAAATTATTATTAGCAAAAATAACTATAAACTCACTATTGTAAAGCATAATTGCCACTTTTATTGTCCCATAAAACTTAACCCAATACACTGGCACCTAATATTATACTCTTTACTGACTCCCACAGTACTCATAGTCTACCAGGTGACAAAACAAGACAGATCAAACCCCAAGATGCTCTTTAGAATTTTGGATTTCCTTCTGTATAATTCATACTACCCTGTGAAAGCTGCAAAAGGTAGCAGAATTATTCAGAGTAATTATACTCTTTCATTATTACTACATGAAAGCTGCAATTTGAAAGCCTACAAATTGTTTGGGGTTTTTTTGGATTTCAAAGGCACCAACAACCGTTTTGATACTACTTTGTTCTTCCAACAGAATTTATACTAAAGAAGACTGTAAAGCTTCATGACATGTTCCTTTTGTCTATGTCATCTGCTAGCAGGAGTCATCAAAACATCATCTTAAGGGTGGTTCCACTTGATTATTTGTAAGTAAACATTCATTTAGGACTAAGACCTATCTAAAGGTTGTCCTTTCCTTAGAAGTGTCTAGTTAAGAATCCCATGATTATCTGCATGTTATGCGACATTTAACTTTTGACTGGCAATTGAGATTTGTTCAATTTAGAATTGGGTCAAGCCTCATCTTCTCTTTCTGCCTAGCTTTAAATCAAGCTTCTGTTCAGAAGAATTTCAATCTCTTAGTAAACAGCAGTAGGTTTCAGTAAATAGCAATATGTTTTTTAATTCTATTAGCTAAGATTAAATATAAACCCTATTGTCAGTAAAACTAAAAATTAGACAAGGTGAGAAGAAAATAATTTGCTACTCTTCATTAAAAGACTATCTGAAGGCTTCAAGTTCAGTCAAGAAAGAGGAAAAGCAAGGGCAACATAAAGGAAAAAATCACCTGGCTGAATGAAGCTCAAAGAGAGATGAGTTCATGAACAGTATGAAAGAATTCCAAATGATGAACTAATTGCTTGCAAAGAGCTAAAAACATAGAAATGAAAGTGAAGTAACAGATTTCAAGTTAAAGACTTTTATTTTTTTAAAGATTTTATTTATTATTTTTAGAGAGAGGGGAAGATGGGGAAGGAAGAGAGGCAGAGGAGAGAGACATCAATGTGTGGGTTGCCTCTCACCTGCCTCCAGCTACGGACCTGGCTGGAGACCTGGCTTGCAACCTGGTTGTGTGCCCTGGTTGGGGTATCAAACCAGCGACCTTTGGGTTCACTGGCTGGCACCTTACCCATTGTGCCACCAGCCAGGTAAAGACTATTTTAAAGCAGAAAGAAACCTACAAGATCATCTTAGCCTTCCATCCACTTTTTAGTGATGAAGAAACACTCCCAGACGTAATGTTATAGCTGGGCCTAGGACCCAAATCTCTACCCAACATACCGTGGAGCCTACCTGTTAACAGTCACCAATTGCACCCCTTTATCTCTTTCATCTCACACCCTAGCATGTTTCCCCTTTTCACTCCACCCCAGGCACACTGTCCCATGCAATGTCTTTAACAGAACTGGCATACACCTGCCTTAGGATTTTCATATTTGCTATTCTTTCAACCAAGAATTCTGCTTCCCAGGTATCCTGGTTTTCTCTGTCACTTCTTTCAAGTCTTAATTCAAACATCACCATATGGTGAGGCCAGCAATGGTCAACCTCCCTAAAACCGTTAACTCCCTCATCACTATGCTGGATAGCTTCTATTTCCCTTTCTTTCTTCTTTGCACCTATTTCACTTAACACACGATACATTTACTTATTTTGTTTTTACATTTCCCTCACTATAATGTTAATTCTATTAGGGTAAGGATTCTACTATAAGTAGAATCTAGAACAGTAAACAGTCATGGAAATATTCTATTCCACCCCAAGAAATTGACTCAACTGGTCTGTGTTGGGGTCCAACAAACTGAATTTGTACCACTCTATAAACACAATGTGAAAAACAGTAATATAAATAATACAGGAATAAGAGAAACAAAGATTTATATAAGTGCCCAAGCCTTGGGGCCAGCAAGATCATGGTGGCAATAATCAGTAATCAACAGTAACACTGAAGAGTTGTGGGTTTAAATAATATAAAAGTAGTTAACATTCTACCATATGGGTGAATACTCAGTCAAGTAATGCATGGAACATATGTATAAAACATAGTAACAATAATTCACTGTTTATGGAAAATAAAAATGAAATTGAGTGGGTGTTCTATATTGTTATTTGCTAAACAGAACCTTACCCCAGCATCTCTTCTCAACAGTGTAATCAAAATGATCATGTTGAAATATAAGTCAGATCATATCTGTTCAAAACCCTTCAGCCTTGCCTGGTGTGGCTCAGTGGACTGAGCCAACCCTGCAAACCAAAAGGTCACTGGTTCGATTCCCATTCAGGGCACATGCCTGGGTTGCGGTCCAGGTTACCATTTAGAGGTGTGCGAGAGGCAAACTGATCAACGTTATTTCTCCTACATTGGTGTTTCTCTCCCTTTTTTTCTCCCTTCGCCTCTCTCTAAAACTAAACAAATAAAATCTTTAAATTAAAAAAAAGAAATGTAAACAGTTCATTGCCACTCCTCCCCCATTTCACTTATGTAAAAGACAAAGTCCTTACAATTCACCAGACCCCATAAAAATCTATCTAGTTCCTCACACCCCTACCTCCCTGCCCTGTTAATTTTCGGCACCTGTGAATCCAGTCCACTTCTAACTCCAGAAGTCACAAAGGCCTTATTATTCCATAAATAATAAGCTACACATGCTCCCCCCCATTGACCTTTAAACTCCTTTGCCTCAGGCAGTCACACAGACTGCTCTTCATCTCCTTCAAATCTCTGCTCAAATGTCCTATTTTCAGTGGGGCCTACCCTAAATTTCAAACACACCCTCACCTTCACAGACTTCCCCTTTCCCTTCTCCCAGACTTTTATCACTTCCTAACATAGTATGTAAATTGCTCAATTGTGATGTTTATTATCTATTCATTGTAAACTCCAAAAGGGTAGTTATATCTCCAAGCACCTAAAACAGTAAGCATTCCATAAATATTTCTTGAATGAATAAATGGATAAATAAATGAATAGAAGAGCCTCCATTTGTTCCTCTGTAGAGTATCAGGATTAGTTACTATATCATCCCTTAGGTCCCTCTTAAGCTTTACCATTGTAAGATTTCATGAAATTCTACTTTTTTACTAACACTTTCAGTTATAGGATTCAAAATTAGATCATGTATACACACTTAAACATATTCTAGTGTTAAAGAAAGGAGCATAAATTTCCTGGCAGTCTATTCCTAACCTCTATTTTTTCCAAGAAAATCCAACACCATCATCATTTTTCTATGGATCTCAACTCCAGAAAAATGGAACTTTATGAAGAAAATCTAGTGCAAAGACAGGGTATGGTAGGCTGCTATAAAAATAGAAGTGTAAAAAAGAACAAAACAATAATGGAAGAAAAAATTAAAAACACACATATATGAGTACACTACCTAAATCTTTGAAAACTAAGCCACAACATGGTAAAGAGCGGGTGCTATTTAAACCTGCTCAACAGCAAGATTAGGTTCAATAGGATTCAAATATAAAAAGGCTACATAGGAGTTTTGCTATGGGTTGGTTGGTTTGTTTAGTATTTTTCTTTCCTTTCCAGAGCAGAATGATCAGGACACAATTTCATCTGGTAAGTAAAATTAAATTAAGGTCTAAACATCTAACATTAAGAAAATAAAAGCCCTAAATCCTTGCCCTGTATAACAACAACAACAACAACAAAAAGGCCCTTAATAAGTCTTTAAAATCAGACAGAAATTAGAAGGCCTGCATTGAACATGGCAATGCATAAAATGCAGGAAAAAAAATACTTCTACACGCTAACCCCTAATAATAAAGTCATCTTATTTGTGACATTAACCAGCTGCTTTTTTGCCAGGCCTAGAAACCTAACAGAAACAAGAACTTTTCCAAAGCCACAAAAAGCACTGCTGCAAAAACATTGAAAACCAACACCAATTCCTTCAGTGTCCTTAATTAAGCTGCAATGCAGGAAAGAGCATTTACAATTCCAAGAGCAGCTCTCCCAAAGAAAAGCAGTTCAGCAACCACAAGGATCAGAAGTGAACAGAGCACTTCACACTCAAAATCCCAGGAGCCAGGCACCTGGTCAGAAGCCCAGGTCTTCACAAGCTCCCTGCACTAGTCCTCTTAGTGACCCCTCCAACACCACTCCACTGAGGAGCAAGGGCCCTTTTTATTCCTCTCAAAGATGTGATAGGGGAAATATTTTTCTGAGAAAAGAAAATTGAGAGAGATAAAGGAGTTGATGAGAATTAATTTGGTGGTGGGTGAGAGGGGGTAGAAGCATAAGGAAAAAAGAAATATTCTGTGAGAAATATCTGGATAACTACTGACAGAATTGCATTATAAAATTCAAAGGATGTGCAATAGTTTTGCCACCAATAGGTTCTAAAAGAAATAACTAAGGAATAATATACCAAATATAAAATTAGGGTAGCCATTCTCTTGCAAATCATAATCAAATTCAGCAACTTCCATGAACAAAGTGAGAGAATGAATTACTGGCAGCAAGCTGCACTTCACCAAAAGGAACTTAAAAGGCAGGCCAAAGGGTACTGAGGAGGAAATACACAGCCAATAGCTGCTTTGGAGCTATTCAAAAAAAATTTCTAATGATTCTAATTAGAAATCTCAAAGTATGTTGTACAAGCTTCCTAACCTAAAACCAAACAGAAAATAGAATGGAAAAGCAGTTTGGGGCTTTTTACTTATCTAAATATCATCTTATAAAAACAGTATTTTGATTTCATTATGTTGGCTGAGTGCAGTGAGGGTGTCTGTGTGCATATGGAGGAGGAAGAGCAACCAATGAAAAACTGGCTTTAGGACCTAGTATAACACACTTCACCCCTCTATTACACAATTAATACTTTTTAAAAAACAACACTGCTTTATCTTTCACTTTAATATTTGACATTAAAAAATATATATATTTGCTATTAAGTTCCTTATCAAGCATACTGAATTATTCTTATAAAAGATGTCACAGAGGTAGACACTCATATCTCAAGTCAATTTACACTATTAATAAATATTAGTGGTAATACCATATGATCTCACCCATTTCAGGACAGTAATGAACAAAACAAACAAGCAAAACAGAACCAGAGACATGAAGACAATGAATAGACAGACCTTCAGTGGGCAGAGGGGACAAGGGAGGCAGAAGGAGGAGGCAAAGAAGGGGAGCAGTTTAGTCAAGGAACTAGCGTGGAAGAACCATGGACAAAGACAACAAGTGGGACTGACTTTGGTGGGGAGTGGGTGAATGGGGAAGGGGACAGAGAGAAGGAAAAAGGGGATGCATATAATAAAACAACAATAAAATTAAATTTAAATAAATATTAGTGGTCATCCATTAGCAATTTAAGAATTTAGATAGTCCACTTAATCACAGATGGCATTCAGACCATGAGTGAAATTTAAAAATTGTACTATATTAAACTATATGCATAACTGTACAACAAATTAAAAATAAAATTCAAAAACTATGAAAAAACCACAAAGTACCAACCATTATGATCATCACCTACAAAATGTTATGAAAATATAATTACCTAAACCCAGGTAAGTTATAATATGAAATTAATTTCAATTAAATAGCTACTGTAATACAGTATTTTTTTAATATCTCAGTTACACCTTGATGCAACACTTTAAAGGATCACTAATAGATTTCTTTTCAAAATATTAACACTGTGAAATTCATTAAGTTATTATATTATTTCAAATGCCATGCAGCAAATTATTTTTTGATTAATGAAAATCAAAGCTACTTAATACCATATAAGCTATTACCATTTTAGGGTTTTTCAAAACTAACACATTAAAGGCATAACAGAATGCATGAAGAAGCAAACTAGGATTTGCATCACTAAAAGATGGGTGACTGTGGATAAATTACTTCACTGAACCTTGGTTTTCTTACCTATAAAATAAAAATTAAGATACCTATGTTCCGAATTTTTGTGAGACCACAGACCAGCATGAACCTGTGAAACTTAAAGAATAGCTTACTGTTATACAGTACTATAGGCCAGGCACTTCCTAAACACTGTTAGTATGTATGTAGCTTATTTAATCCTCATAACAAGCTTACATTGTAGGTATATAGTAATAGTCAATGAAGAAACCAAAGCACAGAAGAGTAACATATTTGCCTGAAGTCAGGCAGCTGTAAGTGAAGAAATGCACAGAAACACAGGCGGCAGGCCTTCAAAGTCCAGGTACCCATTACAACACACTGCACCTCTCCAATGAGATAAATTAAGTCAACTTTCTAGCACAAAGTAAATACTCAATGTTAGTGTCTTTTCACCTTTCCACCAAGACCCTTAATGCACTCCAACAGAAAAAAAAGAGCATTTATTCTCAGTGGGTGATTATTTACCATGCAAGACAATCATCCAAAATAAATTATAATTATTAATCCAGGCAACTATGTAACATAAACCTTGAGAATTTTTAATATGTACTTATTACTTTCATTAGATATTGTCTGGGGATTTTTTGGTTTTGCTTTTATGGTTTTTTTTGTTTTCAAGTCACTTGCTTTAAATAGGTCATACGAAAAGCAAATGGTAGAACTGAGCTTGGAATCCAGGTCTTTCAACTTTAACATTAATGTGCTTTTCTTTTAAATAACTTTTTATTTTTCAATTACAGTTGACATACAATATATTGGTTTCAGAGGGGTTGTTTTATAAAACCAAGAATCATGTCTAGTTTAAGGTTTTATGTAACATTGCTGTGAAAATAGCCTCTACTAAATATTAAATAACATATTTCACTCAAATTGGACTTACGGTTTTTGATATATCAGGAAACTTTTAAGATTACAAAGAACAAAGACATCCAAAAATTCAGTAATAAAATAAACAAAGGCTCATATGCTCAAGCCTAGAAGATATTTGGTTGGGCCAAAAGGAAATCAGCTATTGATTATAATGGATACTAAGCAAAAAGGAGAAGCAATTTATTATATTCTGATTTTTTTTGTTATAGCTGTATAGACATCTGTTCCTTTGCTAAATCACAGAACTTACTACAGACTAACATACCTAAAAATAGCCAGTTACTAAATCCTTACTATATGCAAGTTGTTATGCTAGAAACATTACATATATAGCTCTATAGTTCATAATAGCTCTCTAAAGTAGCTGCTATTATTATTATTGCACATTTCATAGACGAGGGACCCGAGCTCTGAGAGGTCAGGTACCTGCCCAAGTTCACAGAATAAGTAAAAAGTTGGGATTCAAATGCAGATTTGCCTGAAACCAAAGTCCACACTTTTCCTACTAAACATATCCAAACCAAGCTGGCTAGCAGAATTACCTGGGGAACTTGTTAACAAAACTGATGGTCAAATACCAGACTTAAAAACATCAATTCACAGAGATTCTGATTTACCTAATGAGCTCCTTATGTGCAGCAAGCTGGCCCTGGTCTAGGAGCAGCACTTGAAAACTGCCATACTATCTCAAACTGCCTCCTCTATGTCAGTTTAGTGATTAAAAGGTGAGATTATAGGGTATTAGGCATCAAGTTTGATATTCAATAAGCGTCAGAAATGGAGTAAGGACCCAATTCTATTTTAGATTAGAAAATACATTTTTAAAAATGAAACAGGTGGGACTGACTTTGAGGGGAATGGGTGGGTGGGGAGGGGGACAGAGGGGAGCAAAAAGGGGATGGATGTAATACAACAACAATAAAATTTAAAAAAAAAAAAAAATGACATCACCTTTTCCTCATTCACCACTAAAACCCGGAGTTATCTTTAATTTCTCCTTTCCTTCCATCTCTTAAATTTGTCTCTCCTTTTGCCTTTCTACTACTACCTGGAGAACATTAGCATCTGTGGACACTACTAGTTGCAACCCACAAAGAACCCTTCCCCACTCACCCACCCCTTCTTTTCATAGGCAGAGCTCCCCTCCCACCATAAGCATAGAAAATGTCAGTTCCCCACCTCCCAGCCTCCCTTGCAGCTAAATCATATTCATGAGATCCCCATCCTAGTCAATAAAGCTAGGGAGTGCCTGGTGAAAGCTTTCTTTTCTAGAAAGAAAACAATATGAAAGCATACCCTTTTTCTTTCTGTTTGAGATTGAGTGATATAGCCATCTTATAACCGGAAGGATTAAGCCAAAAGAAATGCAGAATTGTCAACTCAGATCCCTGATATAGTTAGAATGCTTTTCAAACAACTCTTAACTTCCAGATTTCTTATGTTAAATAATAAATCCCTATTTTCAAGCCAATTTTAATTGAAAAGTCAACTCTCTCTCTGGCTATTGCAACAGCCTCCTTTGCCTCCAATCTGTCTCTACTTTGTTCTCCACCATCACTACTATAAATCTTACTTTTGAAAAGTAGTTTTTTACCATGAACCATACACTAGTAAAAAACTTTCTAATGTATCCCACTGATCAAGGACAAAATCCAAATTCATTTACATATGAATCCAGTCTATCTTCAAATGGATTCCCCACAAGCCCACTTATCCCAATATACCACACACTATAGCCATACAGACTTACTTCTCACTCCAAACACCTTATAATAAATTTCCTGCTAATATAATTTTGCTTGCTTAATTCCTTCACCTTCAATTCTGTTTTTTTACATGATTTTTCTACCTGCTAAATTTTACTTAGCCTTCAAATTACTGCCTCTGCTTAAAGTTGGAATTAATTTCTGTCCACGCTGGTATGAACATATTGTGTGGTATGAACATATTCTGTCCACCAAAGTTGTACTCACCACATTCTTCCTAATAATGTGTCTATCTTATCATTACATATCTTACCATACATAAGTAAATATGTTTATCTGTCTCTTGCTGGGGGTATGGTGAAGCTACCACCCATGAATAAATAAAATACACTGCCTGATAGAAGATGGTCCTTGGACTGTTGAATTGAATTTGTCCAAAATCACCTAGCATCTCAAATATGTAGTTTAAGACACAAAAAAGGATGAAAATTTTATTTTAAAGGGAAAGAAAAGCTACAATAAACATATTTGTGGTATTTGTGGAAACTATTTCTGTGGAACCTCACAAACTTTTTGAACTTTTGGTACAAAACAAAATGTTTAACTGTTAATTGCTAAATGAGAACCAGAAAGACCATGTAAAGCTTCAGAAAATGCTTCAAATACTTGCTTGTATATGCCAATTAATCTCTGCTATCTTATGGTTAAAATAACCTCTTAAATTCTATGTCAACCAGTAAATAGCCCAGGTTCTATCTCATTGCCATTTTTGTCCCACAGAAACACTGTTGGGAAACCACAATGAGAAAGCACTTCACACTCACAAGGATGACTACAGTCAAAAAGACGGAAGAATGAGGGGACTGAATGGTAATGGAAAAATAAAGTAAAATAATCTCCCCAGATAAATAAATACAAATAATTTCAAATTAAAAACAAACAAAAAAAAAAGTAGTGACAAGGAAGTAAAAAACTAATGTCTTTGCACACTCCTAGTAGAAATGTAAAATGGTTATTGCTACTTTGGAAAACAATCTGGCAGGGCCTCATATGGTGAAATACAGAGTTGTCCCATGACCTAGCAATTCCACTGTGAGGTACAGCCCAAAAAGATCTGAAAATAATGCTCTCAAAAACTTACAGATATTCATAAAAGTATTATTCATAATAACCAAACAGTGGAAATAACCCAAATGTACATCAACTAATGAAGTAAGTAAATAAAATGTGGTATATCTAACTATAAAGGGTGCACACAATCAATTGGCAATAACATTTCATCTCCTTATTTCACATGCTTCTTAGTAATTTTGGAAAAGCTACGTAACTAAGGTTAATGACTTAACACCATTGTTTCAGATATAAAGTATTAAATTCTGAGAGCAACCATCATGTCAAAGGAATACAATGTTAGAGCAACCATAATTTCTGGACTGCGTGCAGGGCAAACTGCTAAGGAAATTGCAGACTTCAATAACATCCCTTTACATATAGTTTACCATGTGAAGAAGGTGTATGATGCTGATCCTGATGTCACCATACCAACAAGGAAAATGAATAAAGTACACAAGGATCACACAAGTCCAGCTACCATACACAGAATCCAGGAGATCCAGAATATTTACCTTGATGTTTTGAAAGAAGTAGCTGTGCCATGGATGAAGCAAGTCACAAATGGACATTATTCTATCTTCCAACAAGATGGTACACCAGCACAGAACACCCAAAAAGGTGCAAGAATTTCTTAGTGTCAATATTCCTGAATTCTGGTCAAAGGAAATCTGGACACCTAGTTCACCAGATGCAAATCCTTTAGACTATTATGTATGCAGCATTTGTGAGAGAAAAGTTAATAAACAACCTCATTTCAATAAAGATTCTGTTAAAGCTAAGACTGAAAACATTATGATGTCCATGGATGAAGAAAAATTAATGAAAGTGTGCTCAAGAATTTGAAGTCAAATCGAGTCTATTTTTGAGGCAAATGGAGACTTTTTTGAAAAATTTAAAAAGATAATGACTATGTTTATATATTTACATATAAGAATAAATTTATTTCAAAAATATAACACTTTTGTGGTATGTTGTTTATTTGACTAAAATTTTGCCACTTAATTGCACGCACCCTGTACAATGGACTCCTACTCAGCAATAAAAAGAAATAAAGACCTGATACAGGCTACCACATGATGAACTTTGAAAACATTATGCTAAGTGAAAGATGCCAGCAACAAAAGGCCATATATTATATGATTCCATTTATATGAAATGTCCAGCATAGGCAAATCTATAGAGACAAAAAGTAAATTAGTACTTGCCTAAGGCAGGAATACATGGGGATTTTGAGGAATGATGTCTCAGAGGTTCAGGATTTATTTGGGGTGTAATGAAAATGTTCTAAAACTGATGGCAATGGATACACAATTCTGTGAATATGTTTTTAAAAAACACTGAATTGTATACTTTCAATATATTAATTGTAAGGTATGTGAGTTATCTCAATAGAACCATTAAAAAAATTGTAAGTCTTAAGCAAAGAAATAAAATACTGATTAGTAGGTAAGAAAATGTAGACTGAAAAATACTGTGTT
Organism: Noctilio leporinus; assembly: GCA_004026585.1. NCBI lineage: Eukaryota > Metazoa > Chordata > Mammalia > Chiroptera > Noctilionidae > Noctilio > Noctilio leporinus. The sequence goes on along the minus strand of PVIW01005265.1, from coordinate 9,223 downwards.
TTCTATCTTGGCCAAAAGTTCAACACATTTGCTGAATTTTCACAAACAACGGTGCCATATACCAACACATCATAATTAAAATGCCAAAGATTGAAGATAAAAAGAGAATCTTAAAAGCAGCAAGAGAAAAGAAGACAATTACCTACAAAGAGTTCCCATAAGACTATCATCGAATTTCTCAAAAGAAACTTTGCAGGCAAAAAGGAGCTGGCAAAAAGCATTCAGTGACAAAAAGCAAGGTCCTACAACCAAGATTACTGTATCCAGCAAAGCTATCATCCAGAATGGAAAGACAGATAAGGTGCTTCCCAGACAAGCTAAAGCTAAAGGAGTTCATCATCACTAAGCCCTTATTAACTGAAATGTTAAAGGGATTTATTTAAGAGAAAGAAGATAAAAACTATGAACATTAAAATGACAACAAACTCACAACTATCAACAACAGAATCAAAAAATAAAAATAAAACCAAACTAAGCAACCAGAATAGGAACAGAATCATAGGTATGGGGAACATTTGGAGGGGCATAAGCTCTGAGGGGGAAGGGGAAGGGAGAAATAGTGAAGGAATTAAAAAGTAAAATTGGTAGGTTAAAAATAGGGGGATGTTAAGAATAGTACTAGGTAGGGTGAAGCCAAAGAACATACATGTACCACCCATGGACATGAACTAAGAGGGGGGCGGTGAGTACTTGGGGGAAGGGGAGTAGTGGGCAAAGGGGAAAAAACTGGGACAACTATAACAGCATAATCAATAAAATATACTTTTTAAAAAAGAATTTGCAGCTATAATTATTACCATGAAAAAATAAAACAGTAATGAGACAGAGCCTAATAGTGGTTGTAGGAAGACAGATGTGACTAATATTACTCCCTTAAGGAAGTCTTCCCTCGACCCTCACATTAGGATCAGTATCCTGTTTTATGTTCTCCTGACAACAGGATTTCCCCTTTGCAGCACTTGTCACAGATGTAAATAAACAACTTAGACTGTCTTATTCACCAGTGTATTCAAAATTCCTACCACAGTGTTTAACACATAGCAGAGTTAATTAACACACTTTGAAAGAAATGGCTTCAGGTCTCCAATTTTCACAAAATGAGCCGTAAAATCACAGGCCATGTGATGTAATCAGCGACCCTATCTAACTCCACCAGAACCCAAACCAATAGCCACCAGGACAAACAAGAGAGGTTCTCTGGCTCGCCCATGCTCCACCAGTCTGAGCAACACCCTCTCTGCCACCTTTGATTTACTACTGCTTATGTCATATTTCCTGCAATGTTTTGTAAGACACACATTTGAACAGCTGGCTTCCATCTTCCCTATCTAATCATGTATAAAAATAAAACACCATTTATATTATCGCAATCATTTCCATGGTGAATATGAAAATGGCAAAGCCCTAACTGAAGGACCTCAAGGAGAAGTAGCAGCTTTGCAGGGATTTTGTCAAAGGCAGATGTTCGCTACCCACGTTCCATTTATAGTACTTGTTTCCAGGCAAGTCTACTCCTTCCTGACTTCAATTTCCTCCTTTAAAAATGACACTTGGTAGACTCTCTGGATGCTCAAAGTTTCCTTTTTCTTTTGATTACTTATAACATCCTTTAGTAATATGAAATCAAACCCTTTTTTTCCTGCTATAAAAACAATTTCTACTACCAGAATACTTTTGCAAAGATTCAATGTGCAAAACATGTATTATTTATAATGGAGAAATTCTTTTAAAAGAATTAATATTCACAAGCTCTGTGGTGAGCTCATTGTAAGACAAAATTGGGACCTAATTAAGCTGAGCAATTCTCATTAAATGGAGGGAAACAAGTAATATTAAGAGTTGGCACTTAAGTGCTTGGTCAAATGCCTATAAACCACAATATCTAGGGAAAGTTCTACCCTAGTATTGTTGCAAGTATCCCTCTTATTCCAAAAATGTCCTCCACTCCCACTTCATCCTACCAGAGTAGTCTGATCCTTCTTTTGAAATTTAATCCTTTGGAAAAGAAAAGAGACCAGCAGTCTAACTAAAAAGCCTCTCTGCTACTTAAAAAAAAAAAAAGCAAGTACACAAATTTACCCCAAAATGTCCTTCCCCTGGATGAGTGCCACCCTCACTCATGCACAGCTGGTGTTTGCTCACTAAAATACTCTGTTCATAAACAAGCTCCCTCTATTCTATTATCACTGGCATCTATTAATTTTTAAATTGTCCACCATGATATAAATTCTAAGCTATGTAGCTTTCAGAAATAACTGTTCTAGTCAGCACCCAATTCATCCTGACACAAATTATTTTTTTAATTCCTCAGAGAACTCCTGAAAGAACAAAGCTTACCACTATTTTAAGCCAAAGAAAATAAGGGAATTGGCTAATAAAATCACAAGGAGACAACCACTTAAAACCAATGTGCTATGCCAATTAGAACATTTAAAATAAATGTAAATTTTTAAAAACTCTATAGTTTTAGCAACTTAGACAAATCTTAGAATATATGTATTCCTTTATCACAACCTTAAAGAAACTACTAGTTAACAGACCATTTTCTCAAATCTACTCTGATTTCCCAGGTGATCTTATTCTATTCCACAGTCTTAAATACCACCTATTCTCTGATGACACCCAAATTTATACCTTCAGTCCCAACTTCTCTGAGCTCTAGACTTAATATACCCACTAAGGTGTCTATTAAGCATTTCAAATTTAACATGTGTTGAGGCAACTAATTTTAACCTCCAACCTCTCCTTCAGAAGTCTTTTCCATTTCAGGAAATATCACTACCAAGAAACCTATAAAGTAATTAAATTCTGATACATGCTACAACATGGATGAATCTTGAAAACATTATGCTAAATGAAATAATCCAGATACAATACAACAAATGTATGATTTCACTTATATGAAGTACCTAGAATAGTCAAATTTATATAGAACAAAAGCAGAATGGTGGTTGCCATGAGCTGGGGATAAGGAGAACAGTGAGCTATTGTTGAATAGACACAGTGTCAGTTTAATATAATAAAATATTAAACTGGAGGGTTGTGGAGAGGGATAGTGGTAATGGTTGTACAACAGTATGAATGTACTTAATACTGCTAAACTATACACTAAAAATGGTTAATATAAATTCTATGTATGTAAGTCATTTTACTACACACAAAAAAGAAAAACAAGAAACAGAAACCATTTCTTTCCTTCACCACCCACATTCAACTCATCAGGAAATCCTCCTGGCTCTATCTTCAAAATTTTTGTAACCCAAGTACTTATCATTATCTTTACCAAGATAGATGACAGTCCAAGCTACAGTCCTTAGCCTAATTTTCTACATTAGCTACTAGTAAGTCTCCCTGCTTGCATTATTTCCCTACAGTCCTTTCTCTACACTATAGCTACATCTTTTTTTTTTTTTTTTTACTATTTTTTAATTTATTACTTTCAGAGAGAGGGGAAGGGAGACAGACGTCAATGTATGGTTGCCTTTCACCTGCCTCCAGCTAAGGAGCTGGCTGGAGACCTGGCTTGCAACCTGGTTATGTGCCCTGGCTGGGAATCAAACCAGCAACCTTTGGATTTGCAGGCCGGCACTTTATCCACTGTCCCACCAGCCAGGGCATAGCTACATCTTTTAAGGAATAAATTAGATCATATCACTGTCCTGATCAAAAATCCACTCATACTCAGAAAAAAAGTTCAAATTTCTACCATGGCTTACAAGGCTCTAAATATCATGCCACCGCCTACTGCTCCCCTAGTCCACTCTAGTCACACCAACCTTCCTGCTAGTCTTCAAACAATACAAGTTGATCCACCTCAGGGCTCTCCCTGTGGCCCAGTTTCTCAAATGCATTTAGATCTCTGCTCAAATGCCTTCCAAGTCTCTTTCTGACAATCTTATCTAAAACAGCACCTCCCACCACTTCCTATTTCCTTACACTACTTTATCAGCTTTCATAGCTCTTATTACTACCTAAAAGTATATGTCTATTTATTATAGTTCTTTCATTAGACCAGCAATTTTCTACTTGTGCACCACAAGAATTTTTAAAACATTTAATACCTGACTATTTAGTCAGGGGCAATGACCTCTTTTCCCTTAGATTGCAAAAAAAAAAAAAGGACAACAGCCATCCAGTATGAATGAACCAAAATTATACCTATTCTGCCCTGGCTGGTAGCACAGTGCATAAGGTGCCTGCCTGTGAACCCAACAGTCACTGGTTCGATTCCCCAACCAGGGCACATAACCAGGTTGCAAACCAGGTCTCCAGCCAAGTTCATGGCTGGAGGCAGGTGAAAGGCAACTATACATTAATGTTTCTCTCCCTCTCTGCCTCTCTCCCTTCCCCTCTCTCTGAAAATAATAAATAAAATCTTTTTAAAAAATTACACCTTTTTGTCAGATAAGCAAATATATTTTTTGTTGTGCCGCAGAATTTTATTAATTAGTTTATATGTGCAATGAGATGAAAAAGGCTGGAAATCACCGCACTGGACTGTAAACTCCTTATATAAAATAGAAACCCGGACTTTTTTTTTTACCACTATTATCTCTAGGACCTAGAAGAGTACCTAGCACACGGTAAGTATTTAGTAAGTAGCCAAATGAACAAATGACCGAAAGTAGCTCTTTCTATATAGAAGTACTAAGCATTATATTCTTTTTATTTCATGAAACAGGCTTTCTCGAACATTAAAGGAAATCATGTTACTTGAAGCAAACAAATGAAGTCTCAATCATCCAAGTTCCCATTTTCCCTTTTCAAATCAGAATCAGACCTTGAAATCAAAATAAACCCCTAAAAATGGAACAACACCATCAATGTGGCTCACAGCACAAAACTCTTCTAACGATGTGAATTTCATCTCCATTTTTTTCTAATTAACTAAGTAAAAAGACTCTTCTGTTAGCACCAGGCAACTCCTTGGACAGCTGCTACTCAGACCTCCCTCCCCTGTTAACCAGGTCCTCACCAAGGACATGGGAGATGTCAAGGTTCAGACTTCTAGGGATTTCCATAAATATAAAGCCTTTCCTAACTTCAGCTACCAACGAGTTATTTCTAAAGATGCTATTAAATGTCTATAATATTTAAATATTTAATTACCTTAATTCCTCAAAGAAGCGTTTAACTTTTATGTCTCTGACACCATAACTTAAACCATACTTTACTTGGCAATGGTATGGTAAAATATCCACGCCTTAATTCTATGACAAGTCCCTTTTCAGCACTAGGCAGGTAAGTGGAAATTTAACATTTGTTACTCCATTGCATATTGAAGCACCGAGGCCAACAGACAAAATCACAAACCAATGTAATTATGCCCATCCAGGACAACAATTTTCATTAATGTTTCTTGGCAGGACTACTCTTTAGATGCAAAAAATGTTTTAAATAGCCTAACAGAAATATGATAGATCTATTCCCTATACTCCCTTAAGTATATTTTCAATTATTTTTAAAGAAGATACATATGTGGAGAAGAGTATTAGATATGTTGGTCATCTTTTATTTAAGCCACCCCAAATAGCCCAAAGAACAGAACTAGACAGAACCTTGGTCAGTTTCCATGGTGACTGGCAAAGAGCTCCATCTCAGTCCGGATAACATTACAGCACAAAAGGGAGAGCTAAAGGATGTTCCAGGATTTGGAAAAACCTTATGTGTCTTGTTCAATTCAGGAAAAATCTAAACACAGTGCAACCTGTTTCCATGCAGGGGATCTAGACTGTATGCCAAGACCACCTGAATACTTTCCTACCTTAATTTAAGAATGTTGCATTATTTAAGAGCCACAGACAGTAAACCAACTTGTCATTTATTGCTCTTAGAAAATTCTAACTTGTCACTGTCCTGACAGTAATAAAATCATCTTTTAAAACAACAGTAAGATAGAGTTCTTCCTTCCAGCTCAGCTGTGTATACTTTCTCACACACTGAATTAGAACAAGCCACCGGCTCTCTTAAAGCAGCTGTTTAACATTTTTACATAAGTACAAAGGAGACTTATGTCCTTTGGGAAGACAACAGAGGAGACTTTCTGAACATTCTTAAGAATAATATCTAAAGAACTACTTTAAAAAGCAATCCATTTTCTGTACAATTCATTTGGCAGAGCATTTGAGGAATGAATGGAGGAGGAAGCAAGTTAATAATTATTTTGTCTTATTATACTAACAATAAATACTCTTTAAACGTTTCTTCCCTTTTATCTGAACACTCATTGACCCATTTCCACACAGCAGTGCTGACCCAAGCCCTTTCACACAGTGAAACTGCCAAAAATGAACTATCACATGTTCCTGACCAAAAAGAACTAGGCTGGAGTGAAATCTGTAATGTGCAACATTTCAAGGCCAAATTCAAAGCTTTAAAATGCCACCACCAAAATCACAATACTACTCTGATTTCAACTGTATTCTCATTGACTTTAATCTTACCAAAGCTTGTTTTAAATCTAATACTTGCCAATTTATCAAAATTCTCTGGTACATAAGAATAATATGTCAAATATGAGAGTTTGGGTTTTATTGTGTATGTTTTAACAAAAATTAAAATGTTGAAGCACAGAATATAAACTTCATTATTTGAAAGATTCTCTAAGCATAATTCTCCTGAGGCAAAAAAGACATTTGAGAAAGTCCAGTAACTTAATCAAAACCTTTACAGAATGCCACCAAAGTGTAATATGTTTTCAAGCACCAGGCAAGCATTTACTGAAAACATAATAATGACCCAGGCAATGGTGGCAGATATTTTAAAAAGCAGTCCCTGACTTCATGGAAGCTACAGTCACTCTGATATCAGGGGATAAACATATGAAGCAATAGAAGTGACATTATTTCAAACTATTAAGAAGGCTTCACAGAGGAAGGCACAAGCAATATAAGCCCTGAAGAATTAAAGGAGCTGGGTGAAGAAGGCCAGGAAGACAGTCCATGCAAAGGAGCACTTGAAGCAAAGTCAAGGGTAGAGTGGAAATTTACATAGAGGGAAATTTTAGTAACTAAGCTAGGCAATTTGTATAAAGACTTGTATGAAATAAGAACTCTTCAGCAATCAAAAGAACCAAGATGGCGGAGGAGTAAGTGGAGCTACACCAATCTCCTCCCAACACCAAACTAGAATTACAACTCAATTGGGGAGAAATCATCAGTAATAACCAACAGAACACCAACTGGAGGGAAGTCTTATTACCAGGGACAGAACAGAAGAGCCGATTCATCACAACGTGACCAGTAGGAAGTGCAGAGATGCAAGACGGCTGGTGGGGCTCCCACAGGCGGCAGCTGAAGAGCCAGAGAAACCATCTCAGCAGCCTGGGCACCACCTGAGAAGGGTGGGATCTAAACCCCCAACTGGGTTTCCCAGCCTACAGCAACACAGCTGAGAGTAAAACAGCACCCAGCTATGAAAAGCAAAAACCCACCAGGTTTAGCCGGTTTGATAGACAGAGTTCTTAAAAGAAAATACAGTGGCATCACCTATCCTGGGCTCCAGCAGAGAAAGGGCAAAGTGGACTAGAGTAGCTTGGGGAAAGTTTGGCTTGGTGACTTTAGGGGGAGAGTTGAGGGAACAGCCCTTGAGTTCAGTGCTGACCCATTCCCCATACAGGCAGCAGACCACTCTTCTCCAAAGGGCAGGAGCCTGAGGGGAAGCCACAGCCCCACCCATAGGAATTAATCCGCCCCACCCAGCAGTGCCTAACCCTGACCTCAGGTTTAAGGTTGATTGGATTAACAACTGAATTCATCTGCCCCACCCAGAGGTACCTAAAACTGACCACAGATCACAGACTGATTAGATTAACAACTAAAGGAGACAAAGAAGGTGGATCTCTGGTAGTCTCCAACTGACTGACTAGGCCCAGACTGGGACACAAACTAACCTCACCAAGCAGATTCAGAAAGTAAAAAAAAAGTGCACCTCTACACCACAGAAGGTCACACCACTAAGAGAGTAAGTCAAAGCAGACCAATCTAAGAAGCAGAAACAAACAAAAGACACCTAAAATGGGGAGACAAAGAAATAAACTCTCAGCAAATGGAAAGGAGGAATCCCCAGGAAGAGTGCAAAATGAAATAGAGGCAAGCACACTCTCAGAGAAGGAATTCAAAATAATGATGATAGAGAAGCTCAATGAGCTCAGCGAGTTCAAAGAAAACTATAAACAACTCCATGGGAACTACAAAGAACTCCAGGGAAGCTACAAGGAACTTACTGAGAACTACACCAGCATTAAAAAGGACATAGACACCATCAATAAGAGCCAGGAGGAAATGAAGAATACCATTTCTGAACTGAAGAACACAGTAGAAGGAATCAAAAGCAGGCTAGAGAAAGCAGAGGATCTAATCAGTGAGCTGGAGATCAATGTAGAAAAGAAATTCTCAGACAGTGCAACAAAATGAAAGAAGACTGAAAAAGAATAGGTTTTAAGAGAGCTGCCGGACAACATGAAATATAATAACATCCATATCATAGGGATACCAGAAGAGGAGAAGCAAAAGATAGAAAATCTGTTTGAAAAAGTAATGACAGAAGACTTCCCTAACTTGAGGAGAGAAAATGTCATGCAAACTCAGGAAGCACAGAGGGTCCTAAGGAAGATGAACCTAAATAGGCCCACTTTAAGACACATCATCATGAAAATGGCAAATTTCAAAGACAAGGACAGAATCCTAAAAGCAGCAAGAGAGAAACAGCTAACAACATACAAGGGGGCTCCCATAAAGTTATTAGCTGATTTCTCCACAGAAATACCACAAGCCAGAAAGGAATGGCAAAAAATATTTCAAGCAGTGAAAAACAAAGGCCTGCAACCAAGAATACTCTGTCCAGCAAGGTTCTCATTCAAGATGGAAGATGAAATAAGGAGTTTCCCAGACAAAAGAAGTCTAAAAGAATTCATCTCCACCAAACCAGCACTGCAAGAAATGCTCAAAGGTCTGCTTTTAAGAATATGAAGAAACAGCCCTGGCTGGTAGCGCAGTGGATAAGGCGCCGGCCTGCGAACCCAAAGGTCGCAGGTTCGATTCCCCAGCCAGGGCACATAACGCGGTTGCAAACCCGGTCTCCAGTCAGATCTGTGGCTGGAGGCAGGTGAAAAGCAACCATACATTGATGTCTCTCTCCCTCTCTGCCTCTCTCCCTTCCCCTCTTTCTAGAATGATTAAATAAAATCTTAAAAAAAAAAAAAAAAAAAAAAAAAAAAAAAAAA